>JACXGM010031697.1:0-12877 GCA_016801145.1 Umbra pygmaea
TAATATTTAGTTTTTTTGAGAGATGATATTGTAAGCAATTTAGGCAATAAAAATGTTGTTTTTTCAGAAAATTCAACCAAAGTATTGTACATTATTGCCCTTCAATAAAACTAAGTATTTCTTAGCCGATTACTCGATTAATCGATGGAATGATCGATAGAATACTCAAATACTAAAATAATCGATAGCTGCAGCCCTAACGTCTAGCACTGCAGGATTTGAGTCCCTGGCGGTGTAGTGTGTTACTGATGGTAGCCTTTGCTACTTTGGTCTGGAGGTCATTCACTAGGTCCCCCCGTGTGGTTCTGGGATTTTTGCTCACCGTTCTTGTGATCATTTTGACCCCTCAAGGTGAGATCTTGCGTGGAACCCCGGATCGAGAGAGATTATCAGGGGTCTTGTATGTCTTCCATTTTCTTATAAATGCTCCCACAGTTGATTTCTTTACACAAAGGTGTTTACCTATTGCAGATTCAGTCTTCCCAGCCTGGTGCAGGTCTACAATTTTGTTTCTGGTGTCCTTTGACAGCTCTTTGGTCTTGGCCATAGTGGAGTTTGAAGTGTGACCTTTTTTGTTTAGGGGGGCCAGTGGAGAGGCTAAGCCATTTTTTCTGGGGGGCCGCAACCCCCTCCTGAGTCTGAGATACAGTAATTTCTTATTGAACCCTTCACGTCCCCAGTGTCATACAAAGACAATATTTGCTAAGGTATTCTTCTAAACTGTCAGTTCACATTCAGCATAAGAAGTCATTAATATCTCAACTTGATCTCTCAGAAATCCATGACACTACCACCGATACTTAACTTCAAACTCCGTGGCAGTTTCACGGAATGGCTGAATATTCCGTGGAATAATCACGGATCCTTAACTTCTAAATCTGTGGCAGTTTCACAGAATTGCAGCATGACGTAGTAGTGTGTATATAGCATAGATTTTGCAGGTTGGTAGGCTGGGGATGGTGGATGGGTGTATAAACATGCGACTCACATACCAAAGGTTGCGAGTTCGAATCCATGCGGACACTTTGCATATATTCTGTTTTCTATACCAACGCGATGCAGACGTGTTGCAAATGTGCTTTTTTTCATTTTTTTATTCACTATAACCATGGTTACAAACAATAAATTACGACATAATACAGGTTACATCGAGTTAACAGCAAGGTTTCTAAGTGGTTAAGGTTAGGTTAGGGGTTTGGGAAAGGCTTACATCGAGTTAACAGCAAGGTCTCACTGTGCGCCAATCGCAGACTTTTCCGTGAAACTGCCACGGATTTTGATCCGTGTTCATTTCACAGAATTTTCTGCCATTCCGTGGAACTGTCACGGATTCTGATGTTCATACTCCGTGGCAGTTTCACGGATTTCTAAGAGATCAGGCTGTAATATCTCTAATTCTACTGGGTACAAATAGGCGGTCCAAGTCTTTTTTCTCCTGTTGCCCTGAAGAATGGTGTTATCTGTGTTCCATTGATGAGGGCTTTTCATGGCCTCGTGCTTGCGCTTAACTCAGGGTTGCTTAGACTCAGAGTTGACTGAAGTAATTGTTATTAGAGGTGGACATTTACTTGAGTAAAAGTACTTTTATGAGTAACTCTTAATTCCCAAGTTTTGGGAAGTCCCTACTTCCCTACTAGACCAAAATGATCAGGGAAAGGGAGTTCATATCTTCCCAGCGCCCATGGTTTATATTATTTTTACTCTTTTTATTTGTTTTATAAGTCACTGTGAAGATATGGTAAACTCCCTTTAACTGAACATTTTGTTTTTAAGTAAGGACTTCCCAAAACTTGTGAACTCAGAGATATTGAGAATAGTACTTTTACTCAAGTAAATGTCCACCACTGATTGTTACCACCTGTTCTGAAACCGTCAACTTTGAGTTTGACAGCTGGTTTCAACTCAGAGTTTGTTAACCCTGCTTTCTGAAATACCCCTGACAAAAAGTCAGTGAAAAAAATGCTGCATCACATCATCATAACATGTCTGAAACAAGACCGAAACATAAGGTTCCATGCACACTGGCCAATTTACAGACGAAAGTTGGCTACCGGTATTTCGCCTCCCATTCATTGTCAAATGGTGGCACGCGACGTGCGGGGCAGTGTTGGATACCTGGCTTAGCAAAGATGGCGTGAGTTGTAGTCGGCATTGTGTGACAGCCAATCACAAATTGTGGGTCTATCTATCTCTGATATCATTTATCAGTCTGGGTCTTTTGGCTCTGATATCATTTGTTGCTCTGAAAATGTATGGTCTAATTGCCATTATCACTATGTGTGCTCAAAGACGTGGCATCACATCATGCTAAACTTCCTGTAGTGATCAGAAAATTACAAACATTTTTTTAACAGCAAAACCTAACCACATGCCCACAAGCATTCTGCTTGGTCACCTAAGATTATTTTAACGGGTTTGATCTCTAGTCCCTTTGATATCATATGGTTATTGATACAGATGTTGTCTATTTTCTTTGTGCATATCTTTAGGTTTTTATCTTGTTATTGTTTACTGCATTGTTGGAGTTGGAACAGGTGACAAATAAACTTTTTTTTTTCTTAATTTAGAATATTCTGATATTTGCTTAACCACACCCATCTCTAGTGAAAATGAATAAGATTAAATACACTTGAACATCTTAATAAGGTTTAATTAAATGACTTGTTGCATACCATTCCAACACACAAACAATGCTAGAGGACATCTTATTATCAAATCCCTGTTATTTGTGCTGTTTTACAGTACTGAAATGTGTACTTTTACCAGGCAATTGCTGCTTGGATGGTGTGGTCCACATAAGTGTTTCACGCTATAGGTGTGCAGTGTCCTGCTGGTATTGAGGCTGTGCTAAAATGGACACCACAGGGCAGTAATAATGTCCTGCCAAGGTCTGTAGTTGTACGTCTATGTTTAGCCACAAACCTGTTCTTACTGACCACACAATGTGTGTTGGAATTCCAACTCTTCCTCCTTCCAATAGAATCATAAAGTGTCTTGCTACATCTGAAGCAGTCTATTTTCAAGCAATGCAAATTGGGATTAAAACAAAAACAACAACAACAAAGCTGTCAGCTTAACACAGCACCTCTTGTTTTGGTATACTTGCTTTCTGATAGTGCTAGGAACATGAAAACCCTCTCAATTTCATTGTTTTCTAGATGCCAATGACATCCAGTAATTACTTTAAGCTGATTGTGTAGCTATAAATTGCTTGTTTACATAATGTGTTTTAGGTTTAAAAAAAGAAAGCCTAATAACATCTTATAATTGGAGTTATGATTAGGACAATCCTTATGAGGCATATATAATTTATGGTCTTCAGTAATTGGTTAGTACCAATCATTTTAATGACCACTGAAAGGTATGGTAAAGCTTCCCAGGTTGTAGCTTGAAGATTTTGGTGTCTAACAATCTATTTCACCTATAAAGTACGATCTAAAAAAAATTTGGAGACCTCAACGATTGAGTGGAGTGGACTTGGTTAGTTGATATTAAAACTGGCGCATAATTGACCAGGTAGAACATCATGAAAAAGGTAACTGTATTCTGGAGGATTGATTGGGGGAAATCCAAGCCTTAGGCCTAATTTCCTTCTTGTTTCTGATTAGGCTATTGTTCACTGTGGGTGTTATAATTGTGTGAGTGTATTTGTGTATGTGATTGTGGGTGGGTGTGCATGCACACACGCATCACTGCGTGTGGATGCTCACAACTGACTTCAATGCAGTTCCTATTTGTCAATCATATGTTTGCAAATGATCTTATTTGGGATTTTCACAAATGCCCTTTATTAATCACTTTGATGTGTTCTATCTTGACAGCCATGTTTGTGGTAAATGCTCTTGTCCATTGGAATGTCTATAACATCAAATGCTACAGTATATAGGTGCAGTACAGCAATTAAAAACTGACAACATCCTTGGATGCTAGATCTCAAACAAACAGAGCCTGCATTGATTAGCTTAATCACATAGGGCTGTAAATAATAAACATATTGCATTTTAAATTAATCTTTCCTTTTTTGTTTGATGGGGTCGGGCGTTAAAGAGGAATGTGGTTTATGGCTGTGGTGATTAACAATGGGAGCCTGGCAATAGCTATAATAGCCTGATAATACATAGTAATATCCAGTAGGTAATCTTGCTGAAAGGTGATGGGGAATTCAATAGGCCTTTTGTAATGAGAGCATAATGACCTTGCAGCTGTACATGACAATCAGTGGCTACTCAACTTATTTGATCCGAAGCTTCCTGTTCAAACGATCAACTCCATTTCTAATGCGCCAAGAGATTTCCTTTGAATTAGACATTTACCTTTCTATAATTCAGGATAATGTTAATCTGACACAGTATCACCGAGAGAAAATGTGTGTCATTAACCCTAGATCCATCGGTGGATTTCTAACTATCACAGATTCCTCTACAGGTCCTTCTCAAGAAATTAGCATATTGTGATAAAGTTCATTATTTTCCATAATGTAATGATAAAAATTAAACTTTCATATATTGTAGATTCACTGCACACCAACTGAAGTATTTCAGGTCATTTATTGTTTTAATACTGATGATTTTGGCATACAGCTCATGAAAACCCAAAATTCCTATCTCAAAGAATTAGCATATTTCATCTGACCAATAAAATAAGTGTTTGTAATACAAAAAAAAACAAAGTCAACCTTCAAATAATTATGTTCAGTTATGCAGTTTTATGGAAAATAATGAACTTTATCACAATATGCTAATTTCTTGAGAAGGACCTGTATATTTTTTAAATGCTTAGTTAATAGCAGTCCCTATAAAGTAACAAAGATTTATCTCATTTAACTCGAGATTGAAACTGTTTAGTTATTTTTAAGTGTAGTTGATTTAGAACCATTTTCTGGTGCTAGCAACAAACAAGAAAGAAACAAGATTATCAACTTGGGGAATGAGTAGATTTAGCCTCTAAAGCAGTGTTTCCTAAACCTACAGGACTGTTTCCATGATTACTGTTCAGTTACTGTAGGTCTTACACACTTATCTGCAATTGTTTTTTCTAAAATAAGAAGATACTGTACATTGTACTGTATTATATAGGTATCAGCTCATTCACTTATATGTATTTATATATAAATACATGTTATTATTAACAGATTTACAAGATACAAACACTTCATTCAACACCCGAAAGAATCAGCTACTTTAAATGTTTTTCTCCTTATCTGTTACCTTTTGGTTTAATTAGTTCATTTCATTGAGTTTGTCCTTTGTTAAGTTCTAAGCAATGCTTGACAGAGAAGAAAAGCAGTAATTGACTAGATCAGAAGGTCAAGGTCATTGTGGGAATAAGATGGAACTTTTGACAGCAGTGAGATTGTAATAGTCATAGTCTCTATGCATTCTTGGCTTGGGGGGAAATGACCAAAGAGACCATTTCTTCTCATCCACCACTTTGTTTAGCACCTGGGGGTATTGAATGGCAGCCATTTTAGATATGAATGCTTACCTATGTATATGTGGGTTTAGTGGTGCTTGCTTGCACTTTTGTCTCTCGTGAGGAATCGGCTTTGGCTTTTCTGCCAGGTAGTTAAGTCGGCTCTTTGTGATTACGGAGTGAAAGGTCCATCATTATCTTAATTAAATGCTCTGGTTGATTTATAACACAAGCATCAGGGAGCCTGGTTTGCTGGATTGACATCTTGCTCAAACACTCATGTATTTTGCACAGTAGCAATTAGGGAAGGTAGATGCCCTTAGATGTTTGGTTACAGGTACAAATTAAGCATACACTGAGAGACTACCTTTGCATTACAAATTGTACAGGGTATAGTATGTTGTTGGTACTCACCTGTTGTAATAGATAAGTTGTTGAATTGTGAGACCTTTTTTAATTAGATACATGATGGCCTCCATATAATGTATAATAGATTTTTAATGCTCCATCATCATCTTTCAGTTAGTACAATTAATGTCACATCACCACTGTAAACGAAGCCCAAGAGCTTTTAGTTGGTCCCGCAGTGAGACCGCTGGACAGATTCTTGTCTTGCTGGTGCATGATTTTTATAAATGTGGAGGCTTTATAATGACTTTCCAGGGTAGGTCTTGGGCCCCGAGATGATAAAAAATGGCATTTGTGTAAGACGATAATGTCCTTATAGTGTGAGGCAGGATGTGAATGATAATTGAAACGCGAAGGACACAGCGTAATCGGTGTGCCATGGCAACCGCATGGGCCACATGACAGTAATGAAGTGTGCTACAGTAAACAGAATCTTGGGTAGCTCCTGACCAATGAGAAACCAATTAGAGGAGAGCACGATCAGCACTGAAGCATAATAGCCGAAGACATTTGGCATTCAAGGCCACGCGTGACGTTCCCGTCCCCATTGGCGCCTGTTCTTCTTGCAGGTCTTGATGTGACCGTTTCTTTCTTATTCAAATAAAGTGAAGTGAATCACTTCGCTCATCATCTAGTTCTTAGGAAATGAAAAGTTCCCTTGATGATGTTTTCCTGTTGAGCTTCATGTTGAAATATGAAAGAACTATGCAAGAAGTGCCAAGCAGACATAATTGGTGAAGGTATAAACAAAGATCAATACACATTATAGAGCAGGATTGTCCTCTCCGTGCTGCTGCAGAGTGTAATAACATAGTAATGGGATTTTAAGGGTCAAATAAATAAATAAGTTGGAGGATTTTCAATTGGGAGAGATGGAAGTAAGCAGGCAAAAAATAGAGAAAAGTATATTCCAAGATTTTTTGTTGAAGTCTGTGAATGCTAGATTGGAAATTGTTGTATTGTTTGAAGACCCCAGCTCAAGGAGAATATTGCTGATGTCAATTTCTCTTTTAATTAAATTCTGGCAAAAGAAACCTTTGCAAAAGAACAGCCCATTGTATCCCTTTTATTTAAACCACTGCAAATGTGTTTAAAATGAATTTCATGTTGTGTCACAATATCATTTAGAATATTCTGCTATCGAATCCCAACTACCGTAAACATACTAGGTAATTCCATGCATTGATTTGGCACTAATGAGTATTTTTGTTAATAGATTTTTTATACAAATGTATTATCCCTTTTTGGTGCTCTATTGCACAGCAAAGTGGTAAAAGGTAGAGCAGAGGGTTTTGCAGAATGAAAAGCGGGGGCAGATTTGAACCCATGCTGTCGCTGTTAATGTGCACTGGAGGCAGAGGACCAGAATGCTGGACCGCCCCAGGAAAAAATCATTATATTGGCTTGAAAATGCCGTGTCACTTTAAAAGGAGGCAAATCATTATCAGAGTGGCTGGAGATTTGACTTTTCCCTGATCATTTTCCTCCAGACTTAATATCCTAAAGCTTCTTTGCATGTGTCGGGATCACGTTCTGCACATGTGTTTATTTTCTCACTGGAGTCTACTCTGGCAAATGGAGCTACTTTAATAAAGTTAGATTCGAAGCTCAATCTCTGTCAGCAAGATCACATAATGATGGTACTTTGGCAGACATCTTATTGTTACTGGTGTATGTGAACACATCTTTTATGTATTTTCAATGATGAATGTTATCACTGAAAATCCTGTTTATTGTTTTAAAATGATGTGACTAAATGTATGACCACCATAAAGCCAAGCAATGCAATTCCTCAATATTACACAACATGCAAAATTGATGCGTTATGTACTGCATTCTTTTTGAGCAAAAACATGAAAAAATGCTCACCACTGTAAATCATGATTGGTTTCACTATCACAATATCTGAATGACTAGGCTCCAAAAGTGCTGGCGAAGAAATGTGGAAGAGCTTGTAAAACTCACTAATTTACATTCAGTAGCCACATTCGGTGAAAGCTTACCATCGTAAATTATACAATATCATAAACAATAATAATTGCACAAACATCATAAAACACTGTTTCTTTCTATAGTGTATCGTCTGTTCTGTGGTACTCATAGAATGGAGACGTTTTAGCCATCACTGTCAATTTCCCAGTTCCCAGTAACAACAAAAAGACAAACAATAGGCTAATTAAAACTGTTGCACTAATCTCAGAATATTTAAACATCTTCCCCAAATCAAGGGATGTACTTTATTAGTTGAAATTACTGGAAATCAGGCAGGGCTGCTTCAAGGTTAAACAGTACCTGTTTTAACAGGACACACACAGCAGGCACAGAAACTCAATTAGACAAATTATACTGCAGAGATCTCTATTTGATGTGACCAAAATTAAAAGGGCAACCCCTGGATGAAATCTCAGACTGGGAAATGTATGAGACGTATACAATAATTCCCCTTGAATATACATTACATTAGTAGTTATTTGCTCAACACTTTCCCTCCTAGCATTTCCTTATGGCTCCATCGAAAAATGCATTAAAATGCCTGAATACAATATATCTATAAATAAAATACAAACATATGCCTTTGAAATAAATAAAGTCAGAGTCATATTTTTAGCTGTCATTTTGAAAATATTATACATTTATCAGTTTAATCACGTCAGTTTACTCAGAGATAACGACTCCCGACCTTTTGTGCTCACTCTGTGGGAGAATTCAGACAACCTTGACTCTTTCAACGTGTTTTTGTCTGTCAGAGTTCCTCATTCAGATCAATCAGGTCTCATGGCAGCATAAAGAGAACACAAGGGCAAGCGACTACATGCAGGTCTTTAGTTGTTTCATTCTCACATCAATCAGCGCTCAATGTGTCACATACGAGGCATTGTTTGACATTCAGGGCGATACTGAATGTCATTCCAATGAGAGGAACCATGAAGGGCAAATCTGTGTTGTAGTGTATTTTGCATATTTCTGTATATATTATTCAATGCAAAAATGACGTTTCAAGTAAAATATTTAGGGATAGCTGGAAAACGACAGGAAATTCAAAGGTGCACCATCTACATTTTTTACGTTTGCAGTTGGTGGAGTAGATGAATCCTACATAGTTACAATCCAATTTCTTGCAACATATACAGTAAAGATGGATATTTCAGTAATCACAACTCCAATGTTTTTTTATCTACCTCACATTACATCTCAAAATATCTCATCCAGCTTATCTGAAGGATTGATTTGTTTCCCACTCCCTGAGTTCTGCATCATTTTTTTACGGTCTATAACTGGTACCCTATGGAACATACTGAAAGAAAAGTTGTTCTCAAATAATTTGAGATATGGAGAGAGATTGATGTGGGCACTTCAAGCCAGCAGTGTTTCTATTGTATTTTTTCTTTCTTTCTTTTTTCCTTCCCTTATTTACTCATTTACATATTGACAGCCGCTATCTCTGATTCATAATGTTCTCCCCTGGATGATAGGGGGGAAATCACAGTTGTTTGCCAAGTTGACCACACCTAAGGGGGGGGGTGTATTATGATCTACTATATCTGGGAACAAAAGCAGGTGGCTGGCAGTGCTGCGGGTTGGAGATGTATTGTTAATGTTGAAGGACAAACTAAAGCTGTCGGTTTTCATGCAAGAGGGAAAACATAAACATAAACAGGATTGATTTGGACATTTATCCTCAAACAGATGAAACTTTTTCATTTCCTGTCTTTTATTAACCCCTCTCTCAGTCTCGCTTTTGCCTTTGCCGAACATTGTGTAGTAAACTCTGTCGGTGTCGTGTCTTCCTTTTCCAGCTACATAATATTTGATCTACCATACTCCTCGACTAGGGCTACATAAATCTGAATCCTTTATCAGCCACCTACACACCTCCGACAACGCTTGGATGATTTCTGTTATTTTTATCTAATCTCCTTTTCCCAAGCATATTCTGTGTCTGGGATCCATCTTGGCTGACAAGTGCTGGTTCCATTTGACTCCCTATCTCCCATGTTTCGCCACTGTTTTGCCATGACACCTGACTCTCGATAAGTGCGTCCTCCTGTGTGTTTGGAGTAGGAGGTTTTTTGCAAAGGATACCTGCTTTAAAATAAATGGATAAACTAAAGTAGTTTATCTTTGGTGATGGCCATGTTATTTCTTCATTCGATTATGCCTTCATGCCTAGCGGAGAATTCAGCAATATGCTGGCCGCTTCAGGTACCACGCTTGTTACATTCCCTGCAAATGGAGTATTGACTTAACGATGTGGTGAAGAGGCAGCAATGTTTCCTTGATTATGCAATGACCAGCCTCAAGAGGGATTCTATTTCCTATATGACAGCATTGCTATGATGGCCCTTCCAATACCACGCAGATTCAACTATCTTCATTAAGTTAAATTAAATATGTAGTATTGAGTAAAAAAAATTACTATGTACTTCAGGGAATGTAAGTGTAAGTGACAAGAGCAAAATGGCTAAAAAAACTGAGGGCATTGCTATTTGCCACAACAATTGTGGAGTCCTTGAATTCAAAGTGCAAATGTACCTAAATGTAAACTAATGGGAAGTCAGTGAGGCAAATCACAACTTGGTAATAGTTCAGATATCACAGTTGTTATATTCCCTGCAAATGGAACATTGAATGAGATAGTGAACAGCCTTAACAGGGATTATATTTGCTACATAACAATAACATTGCTTTGGTGACCTTTTAAAATACCTTAACGATTCTACGATCTTCATTAAGGCTAACTGAATGGTCTCAAGTGAAAACAATTCTCAGCTACACTAAATAGTTTAAAGTGAAAGAAAATCTTAGCTAAGGACTTCAGGGAATGCCGAAGATAAAAACAAAAGGGGAAAAAAACGGAGGGCATTGGTATTTGCCACACATTCGTGGCATCCTTGAATTCTAAGTGCAAATTTACCTAAATCTAGGCTAATGGAAAGTCATTGAGGCGAATCACAGCTTGCTAATAGTACCTTAGGGATAATTTCTAATCTAGCCTAGAGAAGCGTTAATGTTGGCAGGCAAGAAAGGCATCTGTGTCCACAGCTTATGCCATTTTACTATGTGTAATGTAAGTGTACACATGGTTGCTTGTGTGTTGTGTGTGTGCGCTGAACCCCGCCATTGGGCAAAGGGTGGCGAGAGGGTGTTATGTTGCATAAGTCCACCTCCTCCCAGTTGCCTGTCTGTCAGAAGGCTTGGCTGCGCTCCACACAGTGACTGTGTTGACAAAATGACAGGAGGGGGCATACTCCAGTGAATGTCAATTTGGCAGGCGAGCACTGTTTCCCAGAGAGCATAAGAGGCTCCCCGCTCAGCCAGAAATGCAGCGCTGCCGCGATGTGTGGAGAGAGCAATGCAAGCTGCAGGCTGTGTGGAGCTGTGGTGTGCGCACAAACAACACTTTGTACACCCACACACGCGTACGTACACACATTCTCAAGGTATTCCTATAGAATATGGTTAGCTACTGTATATATTTGCTGTTTTTCTCAAGATTGAATACAATGATACACTGACATTTGTTTTTACCTGTTTCCATGTTAGCTCAGGTAGGCTTCTGCATTTTAGTAAACAAAGGTATGTTGTAGGGGTACTCAGCGTCAATGTCAGGAACCCATAAATGGGGCTTAGGTAGGACCTTCAATATCTGCCTGGTCGGTGGTAGTGAGAGAGCAGAAAATGTAATGCTTTGGAATTCTGTAACTCCACAGCGTTCTAGGCCATTTTATGCGGGACTTAGTTAATGTCCTGACTTAAAGATGGAGGATTAGAGAAAGCGTTTAATGTGCTTTTAATCTCATCATCTTTATAATAGAGGGCACATTATGCCTTTATGAGTAAATTACATTGGAACTAGAAACGGTTGAGGTTGCCAAATAGAATGACAAGTTTAGAACTAGATCATCAGAGATCAGCCTTAATCCTGTATGCAATCGCTTTAAGTGGATAGAGGTTGTTTAACACAGATTGTCCTTAAATGTTTATTTATAGAGTCACATAAACATTATATGCATGTTCAACCTGGTTAGCTAAATAGTGCTTTGGCTATAAATGTGTTCATTGGTCACAAGAATTTCACAAATGCCAAGGTTAATGTATGGCAGAGAAATATTGATATTGATAGATTTTGAAAAGTTGTATTTGCAATTATTTTGCTCGATAGCATGGCCACTGCAATTGTGCACTGTTTACATATCAAACAATAAGTGGGTATGTTGGTGTAATGAAATTTAGCAGTAAGGAACAAGTGGATAGACAGGCAAATGTGGGGCAGCTTGTGTAAATGTAATCGGGCATGTTATAGAAAAGGTTATTTGGTAATTATTATTTTTATTATGATATATTATTTGTACAGAGAAATTCATTGATTAATTAATTGATATAATGGATGATTACATCACTTTTAAATTACAAACAGGAAACACCAGCTACCAGGTAACACCCTGTATGACACCAATACCAGAATCACAGAGATTTATTTGCGAGTACCAAACAAGGATTTATTTCTGGTCTGTTGGTGCATGTCTTTTTTTGTGCATAAATTGCAGACACTTTATAAATTACAGACACTGTATAACTTTTTAGGTGCAAGATATGAGCAGAATGTGAACAGGATATCTACAGCAGGGTCCAACGTTAACTTTTTTTCTCACTGGCCCTTTCGGGCCAGTTGGTCTAAAAGTTACTGGCCCGGACGGATTTATTACTGGCCCAAATTAAATTTGGAAAAAATAAATAAAAACCTGTGTTTCTTTACATAAATGCACATAAATTACACATGTGTAACCAAAAAACGACATCAATTAATGTATTTTCACCATCTTGACAACATGGTAGGAGAGATGTAAATAATAATATTTAGTTAATATTGCCCTAAGACACGTGTACAGAGGTAAATGTTGTGCATTCCATAGTAAGTGTTGTTGAGTTCACAAGATTTGGGAAATTCCTGATTAAGAACAAAATGACAAGTAACAGGAGTTCATTAGTAACCAGTGATCTATAATAAGAATAGAAAATTATTAATTATGGTAACTAGTTAGTTATAAACTCAGAT
>JACXGM010031698.1:0-12876 GCA_016801145.1 Umbra pygmaea
ATCAGTCCTCACATCTATTAGTCCTCACATTTATTAGTCCTCACATCTTTTAGTCCTCACATTTATCAGTCCTCACATCTACCATTCCTCACAGCTATGGAACCTCACTGTTTTGAAACATACTGCATTAAATGAGGATTAGATCATAGACCATAGTACCATAGACTAAGTCACACAGATAATAACCTAGCATGTAGTCTACTGATCTTGATATTCAGAATATTGCATAGATAAAATCTACAGTGTACAAAATCACATTGCACTTTGAGCTTGGTCTGCCTGTGAGAGAAGAGCCACTAACCCGCCCTCTCATTTCTTGTCAAATGGCCAGTTTTTCTCTCTGATCTTCTTTTCTCATTAATCTCATTGGCTACAAAGAGATAAAAGATAAAAGTTTACTAAACTTGTTCAATTCCTATTTTTAATTTGCAACATGAAATGGCAAATAATTAAATTTCCTTGATAAATGTAGCGTTATACCAGTTCATGCCTAGTGCCCTACCATCTGGCCTGAATGGTGAGAGGAAGCAGGCATTCTTTATCATGGACTGCGTTTCCATTCAGATGTTTGTTCCATTAATTAGCCTTTTCATGACCCACATCATGTTCCTCACATCTTCATCTTTTTGAGAGCTGCTCTGATTGGTCAAAGAAATATTAGAATTGATCTGTCTAAATTATTTATTTTTGCCACATGATCTGCTTTTAACATCTCACTCATGTCAAAATGTAAAGGAACACTGCAAGATAATTGTCCTCTGTATGCTACAGTAATCATAAAATTGATTGTGTGGATACTCAATACATATGAATGACCTAAAAACAATATTGTGTGGTTAGAAAATCCCCTGTCATTAGAACATCACCTGGAACATTATTAGAAAATCACCTGGAATATTGTTAGAACATCACCTGGAACATTGGTAGAACATCATCTGGAATATTGTTAGAACATCACCTGGAACATTGTTAGAACATCACCTGGAACATTGTTAGAACATCACCTGGAACACTGTTAGAACAACACCTGGAACATTGTTAGAACATTACCTGGAATGTCACAGGTTGTTTTCCTGGTCCCCTGGACATCTTTAGTGCCACTTCTGTTTTCTGGGTGTGGGTGCCATTTTGGAACAAGTAGTCCCATGCATCTACTTGTCAACACTGTTTTTGTCACATGTGAGAGATTAGGCAGGAGGCAAGTGCATCAATTCATAACTGGAAATGTAATAATGAAAACACAGGCGTACACTAAAACAGAACCAACACAAAAACTGGAAAACAAAGTTGCACAGGAAGGTGGTTGCCTGGTAACAATAAATACTCTAGACTTGAAATCATCTACGGAAATCTTCAACATTTTACTTAGAGGTTTAAAACACAGTAACACAAAAAGCAGGAACAATGACTGACAGGGAATGATATAAACGGGGGGGCTTAAATACACACACTAATGGGGGAAATGATACATGGTGTGTGAGTAAAGAACAAACAAAACAAGACAATCCTTTGGAAGAATGATGGGAATAATCAAAAGTCTGGGTGAAAATGAAATCCAGGAAAAGAGTTGTGGGAGCTGGATACACCGGCCCTATCCTCTGCCACGCAGCAAAACTGAGATATTCTTTCCTTAACAGGACAGTCTCTTAGGGAAATAATCAGTCAAATTAAATAAGATTTTTTGAAAGATAATTTGCCTTACTGGGCAAACAAAAATATAATTCATGATTATGGTGCATTTCCTACAAAACAATGGTATGGCAAAAGAAAAAAGCATACATTTTATGAGTCATATATGTACTGTATAAATATTATAAGAACATGAGTCATATGTAATGAGTCATATATGTACTGTATAAATATTATAAGAACATGAGTCATATGTAATGAGTCATATATGTACTATATAAATATTATTAGAACATGAGTTATATGTAATGAGTCATATATGTACTGTATAAATATTATAAGAACATGAGTCATAGATGTAACGAGTCATATATGTACTGTATAAATATTATAAGAACATGAGTCATATGTACTCTATAGATATTATAAGAACATTGTACAACTCAAATTATAGTTAATAAGATTAAAGAAGGGGGACTAGAGACCAAGCATAATATATACATTTACAGTTTGTTCATGTACAGTAAGCAGAGCCTAAAAAATAATACCATTGTGAATCAACAATATCAAGGGTAGTTTCACACAGAAGTAGATCAGGGCCTGTAGTTAGGCCAAAACAATAAACCTTAAGTCTTAGATACTATTATGCAGTATGCAGGCACGTCATTAGTAGGTAGCTCAAGGTATAATAAATCAAAGACAGTTCATAATCACAGTAGACAACTCACAAATTAAACAGGGAAATAGGGGAACCTGAAGGTTGATTACAAAACACACACAGGTGCACTGGAGAGGGCGGTGGCCTTAGCAGACCGGTGACATCAACTGCAGGAGCCTGAACACACCAGAGGGGGGCGCTACCACTGAGGGAAATGTCACAATTGTTGACAATCATTTACATTTAAGTGACTTACCAGACAGACAATCGTATCCTGAGTAAATTACAGAGACTCCCCCTGGAGCAACTTAAAGTACCTGGAGCAACTTAGAGTAAAGTACCTTGCCCACGGACACAATATTTTATGCAGTGATACGAATCGAACCAGCAACTTTCCGACTAGAAGTCTGACTACACTTATATGTGCATTTAACAGAACACTGACGTGATAATGGACATTTGTACTGTGTAACGCTCCACTCATTTGTCCTGTCAGTGCAAATTTTACATATATAAAAAAAATATTGAACACAGGAATAATACATGGACAATACGGTATAACCAATTCCCAAAAAATACACATTATTATTTTGTCCATAATATGCATTTGTTGCTAGTTAGATATTGTGAAATGTTGATTTTGCTATTCTAATATTGTCTGTAATTAGTAATATTTAAGTTGATATTTTAAAGCCCTGGATCCAATATGCTAGTTCCTAGTGTTTACTAGTCCTGAAAAAATGTCATGTTCTTGAAAAAGTTTCATAGTGCAGGTTTAAGTGAATATGAGCTTTTAAATGCAAAAGAAATCTCAGCGGTCATTAGAAATCAGCTTTGTGGTCAGATTTCATGAATTAGTAGATAAAAACCTTTTGTTGACAACATATTAGATGTCATCTCAGAGTGCATTTAACTTCAATAAAAGTAACTACTATTCCATATTTCTTGAGACATACTTCAGGAGTTATTTCTACTGAGTATTACGATTTAACATCACAGCTCCACAGAGTCACATCACACTTACAGTAGCTGGATAAAAATTATTTTATTGACAAAAGACAAAGAAATAAACAATTTCTATTATTTAGCGTTCACGAGAGTTTCCACAGCTTCTGCCATTTATGTAAACAACATAAAAAGTGTCAAAAATAGGGAATTTGACAATTCAACACTGTTGTTGATTTTCTTAAAATATATATATGTACAAACTTTTTAGCAATAAAAATGACTAATAGATAACTACATAATCATATGACAAATAAATTAACAGTAATTATTTTGAAGATATATCTGCCTGAGGGCACTAAGTTCCTTCTGCTTTGAGAGACCATTTTACTGTTTGCGCTTGAATACCATATAAAACAGCAATTGCTTAAAAACTACAAGACATGAAGGGTAATGTAGTCACTTAGTAGTACCATCCGCTCAGATCACAGAGCTGTGTGGACGTGTACAATCATCAGTAGTTTAACAGTCTTCATTTCCAGTCCGTCGATAGGTAAATAACATTGTACAATAGCATTACATGAGTGCACTATTATTTAAATAAAAGTTAATTAAATAACATTTACATATGAAAAGCCATGCGTGACAGCGTACAGGCTAAGCTGAAGATGGGCGGGCAGGTTGTCACGGTAACTCACTGGTGCCTCGGTTTTCTCCTTCTCCTGGTGGAGCTGATGAGCACAGGATTAAACCATCAGGAAGAATGCTGGGTAATACGACAACCTACTTTTATGATGAGCAGGCTAATAGACATAACATGTACTAACAACACGTGCTAATAAACGTGACCATAGATGCATACATTAGGGACAAATTAAAGCAGCGGTCAATGTTGTAGTGCCTTGGACTTGTTTGTGTGTGTTTAGCGACTCTGTGGATCTCACCTCGATCCCGTCTGCATTTAACCACCAACACAATGGTTACCAGCAAGCAGAGAAGTAGTACCAGTAAAATAACCAGGAGGACGGGCCAGGACATGGAGCACACTCTGTCTGGAGGGAGTGGGGGAGGGAGGGCTGGAGGGAAGGAGTTAGAGAGTCACACATACACACACACAAACACACACGAAAAAACAAACTACTGACATTGAAACTGCATTAAGCTCTCACCTCTCACTGACAGCCAGCTGCCCTGCGATGCCCCTAGTTGAGGGTGTTCACAGCGGTACCACCCTTCATCTGATTGGGATGCTGCAGCAATGTTCATCTTAGACATTCCCTCACGCCTTATGATGGAGCCATTATCAGTCCATTTATGAAACTCAGCACGGAGATCAGAGGGCATGGTCTGATATCTGCATCGCAGAGTCACAAAATCTCCCTCCGTCACAGGAAGGGCAGGGCTTTCCAGGGCCACACCCCCTGTGGAGCACAGGACCAATCACTTTACATCTGTCATTCAAGACCGAGTTCATGAGCACAGAAATTGTATGAATGTCATCAGATGGGGCTTCCACATCGAGACTGACTATGGCTTCTCCGACTTTGCCCGTACCTCCAAGACAAGGCAGTACAAACTGGCATAGTGCTGCACGGGATTTGGGATAGATAAGTGGGATTATCTACCTTGTCATATCGCTCTACAGTGACTCCTTGTGTAACATCGGTTGTCTGCAAGTTCAAAAACCAAAGTCTAGTTGGTGAATGCAACCATCCTGTACATGAACTGAATAAAGGCTTCCACGTTGGATGAAGTGTGAAAAGAATTGGCGGCGCAGCGACATGTGGTTGGATAAACCATGTGAGCGTCCTTTACAATCCTGCATCTGTCCAAGTTGCGGAGCTGCTGACAAGGCAGGTTGTATACTATACTAGGGGACGTAACACGGGTAGAGGGAAATTGGTCAAGACATATTGGTAGGGGAGATAAATATGGAGGGGAAAAATAACAGAAGTGCTTCTCCAGTAAAAATCCACTGTTAAAAAGGTTTTAAAACCACCCAGGGATTTTCATGTTTTGATAGAGATTCACCAAGATGGCGTCAAATTGATTAAAATGTACAAGACATTACCAATGTTGGAAATGACTCATTTACAATTCATTGTTTACATTCAATGACAAAACCACATTTTCAGTAACCATTAATTCAGTGTGCTAATAATGAAAACTTTAGCTCATCCATAATTAATCATGTTGACTAATTTTCAAATTTAGGCCACCTTGGTGACTAATTCCAGGGTGTCCTAAAACTCTTGACCTATAGTGTATGTAATTCACAATCATACATCAAGCAAAAAAACATAGTCTCATTCCTACAACATTTGTGACAGTGACAGCTATATAAAGTTTCACATTTACCAGACACTCATCTTAAGCGGAAGAGAAAAGGGTGAATGTTTCACTACTCACATTGGAATATAAAAACCCCAAACCTCTAAAGCTCAAGTCTGCTTGGCAGGTGTTCCCGTAAGTCTCAGTTGCTAAGAATAAGTAGTTTGAAAACAGGAATAGACTTACAGCTCGACACAGTGATGTTGAGAGCGTTACTGTGTTTTCCTGTCCCAGACTCACACCAGTACACTCCGGTATCCGACCAGACGTCCATGGTTGTAAAGGTGCATGTGTTGGGTCTGGTCACTGAACCCCCGGCCATGGGACACTCCAGGACTCTGGGCTCCCCCCACCGTAGGTACCTCTTCACTTTCCATCCGGTTGAGTTACCCAGCCCCTCGCAACTCAATGAGACAGACTCTAGACTAAAGAACTGAACTCTGTTTGGACTGACGGTCAGAGACGCTGCCGGAGACTGATCTGAAACACAGAATTGGAGGGAAAAAGTGAGAGATGGAGAAAGACAAAATGGAGACAAGGGAAAATAAATGAGTTGTTGCCACGTGGGAAGCAGTGTCATCTACGCCACATGCAAGGTTCCGTACGGCATAAGGTATCAGGCTTAGACACAAAGAAAGGTTTAGAGTCACTCACCTTCGACCCAGAGGAACTTCAGTTCACTGAATTCTGTGTAAGTATCTCTCTCAGCTCGGCACAGATATCTCCCTCTGTGAGCCACAGCAACAGGGCTGATAGAGAATGAGCCTCCAGTACCAACTTTACCGTCTGCTAGAAGCTCTGGGGAGAAGTCCTGGTTCAGATAGGAGGGTAACCCGGCTCTATAAGGCACTAGCCTGTACCAAAAGAACCTCCAGCCTGTAGTTGAGCCATTAACCTGACAATTCAGAGTCACTGCATTGCCAGCATTAACCCACCATGATGGAGACACAGTCAGCCCAGGACGAGCTTTATCTAAGGAGAGGGGAGGAGACATACTGTAGAGATTGTTTTTTACAGTATAGATAAAACATCATGGTGAACTAATCAAACATCTCGTTACATACAGACAGACTTTTAAGAATACCAAAAAACATTTGTTTATTTGGATCATATTAGCTCCCATTGAAGCAGAAACACCTTCTGGGGTCCATACGAAACACAAAATATAATTAAGAACACAACACCATCTGGGGTACGTTTTAAACACAAAACAAAGAACAAAGAACAAAACACCGACCTAACCTTGAGGTTGTCCACTGTAGATAAGAGCACACAGCACTAAAAAACAAAGGGAATATAAAACATCACGCAGTAACAAAATGATCACATACATTATCACACAACAATTTTTTCTTTGTGTTTTACTTGTTAATATTTTGTTTAGCTCAGGTATATGACTGGAGAAGTTTATCTCCTCTGAAATTCATAAAGACACCCTAAAATACAAACCATGAGAGGTGTACTTGCAAAATTATCTTGTTTTATCCATGTACTGTTTGTTCAAAGAAAACAATTATTAGAAAGAGCAAAATCACAGACCATGCATGGCTGAAATGCACACACGCGGGTGCCCACATACGCACGCACGCCGACGGGGGGGCAACCAGGAATGTTGTCCGAGGCCCAGGCCTGAGTGGGCCCATATTTTGACAGTGTTTGCATCGTGAGGGGCCCAAAATATCCAATTGTGACCCGGGCCTTGGTATTTCTTTGAGCATTCCTGCACACTCACACACAGAAGCTACTCACATAAAAGACCACAGAGGAAGGTGTGCTCCATGCTGTCCTGCTGGTTATTGTGCCTCACTTCTTCTGTGGTCTTTAAATAATGTGGGGCAATTTGACGACCAACTTCAAGGTGCAATACCACCATCCGCTGGACTGGAGTATGGACCAGAAAAAAAAAATTTGTGGCTAGAACCAAAGTAAATAATATAAAGATGTAATGGATCATGACAGCACACATGTACCCTAAAGTAAAAATAATGTAAAGATGTAATGGATCATCACAGCACACATGTACCCTAAAGTAAAAATAATGTAAACATGTAAAGGGTAATCACATCACACATGTACTCTGCAGTAAATAATGTAAACATGTAATGGGTAATCACAGCACACATGTACTCTACAGTAAATAATGTAAACATGTAATGGGTGACAGTTCCTATAGATGTAACCTTGTTGTATGTTGAAGGGAGACTGAAAGCAGGGAAATCGTGCTCTCTGTTTTATTTTAATACTTTGACCAAAACAAGAAACCTAAGCAGATTTTTGTCTGTCTAATGCCCAATCAAAAACAACTCAGTCTCTTCAAGGCGATAAACACTCTGTCCATTATGTGGACTAGTCGATATGAGAACTTACATTTAAGGTACATAGAGGTGCTTCCTTTCGAGTAGTCATATTTACTTAGACACAGAATATCAGAGAATTACATTGTTTCCATATAGTTTTACCTTGTAGAATGAGTACTCATAAAAACATACGCTGTATAACGTGGCAGTGTATACTCAGGCTCTTGTAGACAACAAAGAACCAGGCTTTAGCCCAACATAACGGGGGGGTGGACCCTCAACGACACGCTAACCTTCTGGAGCACTTAGACCATATTGGCACCTTGATAACTAATTACAAACAGGTGTGGGTCCCTATCTAAATCCCCACACCTGAGTAAAGTAACCAAGTAGCCTGCTATTTATCGCAGCATCCAGAAGGTGGTGTGCCAGACCATAATCAAACCAAAATACAATTGTAAACAACTCAAATTTACAACAGCCATTTAAAGCCATTTAACTCATAGCATATCCATACCTCAATCAAACATTACTCTTAATTAAATAATAATACTTTATTTCTGCCACAACATGCCTACTGTCCATGCTATGTTGTGACAATAGGAGACTGGGTTGTTAGAGCTAACATTGTATCTGTCTGTAGGAGGAGGAGCCTGGGTTATATCTGTCTCTAGGAGGAGGAGCCTGGGTTATATCTGTCTCTAGGAGGAGGAGCCTGGGCTATATCAATCAACCAATCAATTAAATTTATTTTGTAAAGCCCTTTTTACATCAGCAGTTGTCATAAAGTGCTTTTATAGATACCAAACCTAGAACCCCAAAGAGCCATCAACAACAGTTGCTAGGAAAAACTCCCCAGTAATTTGCTTCCGAGCCTGGAATGTATGGCTCCTTAGTGGGAGGAGCCTGGACTGTGTGGCTCCTTAGTGGGAGGAGCCTGGACTTTATGGCTCCTTAGTGGGAGGAGCCTGGACTGTGTGGCTCCTTAGTGGGAGGAGCCTGGACTTTATGGCTCCTTAGTGGGAGGAGCCTGGACTGTATGGCTCCTTAGTGGGAGGAGCCTGTCATGTTTCTGTTAGTCAGGAGTAGGATGGGGCATGCTTACAGATGGTCCAGAAAAGGTTGCTTACATGGTTGTACAGTCCTGGTCAAAAGTTTTGAGAATGTCACAAATACAAATTTTCACCAAGTCTGCTGCCTCAGTGTTGATGATGGCAATTTGCATATACTCCAGAATGTCATGAAGAGTGATCAGATGAATTGCAAAGTCCCTGTTTGCCATGAAATTGAACTTAATCCATAAAAAACATTTCCACTGTATTTCAGCCCTGCCACAAAAGGACCAGCTGCCATCATGTCAGTGATTGTCTCGTTAACACTGGTGAGAGTTTTAACGAGGACAAGGCTGGAGATCACTCTGTCATGCTGATTGAGTTAGAATAACAGACTGGAAGCTTTAAAAGGAGGGTGGTGCTTGAAATCATTGCTCCTCGTCTGTCAACCACAGTTACATGCAAGGAAACATGTCCCATCATCATCATTGCTTTGCACAGAAAGTGCTTTACAGGCAAGGATATTGCTGCCAGTAAGATTGTACCTAAATCAACCATTTGTCAGATCATCAAGAACTTCAAGAAGAGAGGTTCAATTGTTGTGATAAAGGCATCAGGGCACCCAAGAAAGTCTCATGACCGTCTCCTAAAGTTGATTCAGCTGAGGGATCAGGGCACCAGCAGGGCAGAGTTTGTTCAGGAATGGCAGCAGGCAGGTGTGAGTGCATCTGTACGCACAGTGAGAAGAAGACTTTTAGAGGAAGGCCTGGTGTCAAGAAGGGCAGCAAAGAAGCCATTCTCTCCAGGAAAAACATCAGGGACAGACTGATATTCTGCTAAAGGTACAGGGATTGGACTGCTGAGGACTGGGGTAAAGTTGTTTTCTCTGATGAATCCCTTTTCTGATTGGTTGGGCCATCCAGAGAAGACAAGGTGAGCGCTACCATCAGTCCTGTGTCATGCCAACAGTAAAGCATCCTGAGACCAATCATGTGTGGGGTTGCATCTCAGCCAAGGGAGTGGGCTCACAATTTTGCCCAAGAACACAGCCATGAGTAAAGAATGGCACCAATACATCCTCCAAGAGCAACTTCTCCTAACCATCCAAGAACAGTTTGGTGATGACCAATGCCTTTGCCAGCATGATGGAGCACCTTGCCATAAGGCAAAAGTGATAACTAAGTTGCTCGTGGAACAAAACATTAACATTTTGGGTCCATGGCCAGGAAACGTCTCAGACCTTAATCCCATTGAGAACTTGTGGTCGATCCTCAAGCAGCAGGTGGACAAACAAAAACCCACAAGTTCTGACAAACTCTAAGTATTGATCATGGAAGAATGGGCTGCCATCAGTCAGGATGTGGCCCAGAAGTTAACTGACAGCATGCCAGGGCAGATTGCAGAGGTTTTGATCAACAATGCAAATATTTACTCTTTGCATAAACAGAAAATCCTTGTCAATGAAAGCCCTTAACACTTATGGAATACTTGTAATTATACTTCAGTATACCATAGTAACTACTGACAAAAAGATCTAAGAACACTGAAATGAGATTCATACATGTTTACATCTTAATAATTTATCTGATCACTGTCAGTCTGTCCATTCAAGTGTTCAAGTAAAACACATGCAGATGTGTACTCTATTACCTCTGCCACAGAAGCAGCAACTTTATCTTAAAAAACACTTATCTTTTGCCAACAGAAATCTTAGAATTAAGCAGCACTGAGCACTTACGCTACACCAATGACTAGAACTAACGACAAAAACCTATGAAATCATGATTGGAAAGGTGCTTTCAAATGGGCTTTGGGATAAAGTTGTGGAAAGGCACAAGATAAGTGAAGGATAGAAAAAAAATTCAAAGGCTTTAACTCAAAGTACCGTTCAGAGCATTATTAAAGAAACACTCCAAACTCCTAAACATGAAACAAAAAGTGAAATAAAAACATGATGAAGAAAGATGACATTGGTGTTGACTTCCATAAAATGATTTTAGTCTGATTTTTACCTCAACATTTTGTCAATGTTTACAGTCATTCCATTTACACTCGTTTTAACAGATAGATTGAGTCTATGGTTTTGATTCCTCCCTACCAAAAAAGGCTGTCATTTCGCCGCCGTCTTGAAGTGTACTATGCATAATCAGAGAATGTGTTCTAATGACCTGGTCCCTCTTGTAGTTTATACATATGTTCCAAACTACAAACTAGTTTTGTCGGAGTGCATTCTGGTCGGCAGACTCAACGCCCAAAATGGCGGCACGATTGAAAAGTTGATGCTGTTTTGTTTTAGTTTGTTTTCAATTTGTGCAGTATTTGTCGGTAGTGATTAGACTACTTTTTTCACCGAATTGCCCTCTGATATAAGTGCTTTTGAAAAAGTACAACATTATATTTGGCCGAAGTTGAAAACGTGTAATTTCACTTGTGTTTGTACCGAGACCCCCTAGCCGAGCTATGTAGCCGTGCTAACGTTGTTTTACCCAGAGGGTCTCTGTGGCTCTAGAGACTAATAAGAAACCATCTGTTGAACTTAACATGAAGAGGATCTGCTCATAGAGATGGAGGAGGATGTAAAAAAAGTGAAGAAGGTAAGTTAGTAAGTATTTATGTGACTTGTGCCTAACTTTGTTGGCTAGGAAAAGTTAGCCTTTTGCTAACCAACTGTTACGTTAGCTAGCTCTGGTCCAGGGCGTCATTTGTCTTTCAAGTTAATATCATCAACATACTTGGGTTAAGTCTCCCAAATAAACATGTTGCTCTCTAGCTGGAATACGGAGCAACATCTTATTCTTAATGGTATTGTGTATTTTCTTAAAATGTCCGAATGAACGACTTTTTAATAGTATTTATAACGCCGTGTGCGACGTGTGTGCATGGACCAGGGTTAGTCGAGTTACTCGGTTTAAGGAATGTGTGTTGTCTTAGGCATAACCCAAAGTTACAGTAGTTGTTATTATTAGCTTGGTAGCTTGTTACCAATTCGTTTAAAAATTCAAGCTTTCCATAAACACAGTTTGTCCTTATTAGAGGCGATTTGCTCTATGGCAGTTTGCCATTGGTCAACTCAAACTTTCCACAGAAATTCACACTGACCACAAATTTAGAATACGCACAGGGAAGGGGTTGGGACTATAATTGAAGCATGTGGCTGCATCCTACATGACACCTGGTCCAAAGCAGTGCAGTTATCTTTTTATTATTATTATTTAATAATAATTAATTTCCAAGATGGATCTAAACAAAATAGTAGTGTAAAAGTAGAATCACAACATAAAACACAGGTTTCATATTTTTGTTTTTAAGTCTATATGAGTGAATGCTTTTATTTTGAAACACTTTCACAAGTCATTCTGGACAGAAGGAAGTGAGTTGGGTGTGATTTTGAATGTGGACCATGCTTCCTGTGGTCATGGTGACTCATTGTTATGTAGGTGTGGACTTCTGAAAGGTATGTGTTCGTGGAGTGGTCTGTCCCAGACTTGGGTCACACTCTCAGGCACCTACGACCAGTTTTGTTCAATGTCTCCCTCTACAGTCTTCTACCTCAAACACAATGTAGCAGCTGGTAACAACACACAAACACACGGCAGCTGGTTAAAACACACGGCAGCTGGTTACAACACACTAGGGCTGCAGTTATCGATTATTTTAGTATTCAAGTATTCTATCGATCATTCCATCGATTAATCGAGTAATCGGCTAAGAAATACTTAGTTTTATTGAAGGCCAATAATGTACAATACTTTGGTTTAATTTTCTAAAAAAACATTTTTATTGCCTAAATTGCTTACAATATCATCTCTCAAAAAAACTAAATATTAAGTGCAACTAAGTGGCATCTTACATTGGTTTTTAAAGAAAACATATTCTAAAATGCAATAACAACCTCAAGGCATACATTAAGTTGTGCAACTTAACTCCCAGAATTACAAGTTTCAACCTGAGACTGATCTGTATA
>JACXGM010031699.1:0-12869 GCA_016801145.1 Umbra pygmaea
CCTGACTCAATTTTTCTACTAATCAACTAGTCCATGGTGTTCTAATTTACAGTTAAATACTGTAATTACAAACATTTGCAGAGGGAGGTGCTGAAACACCCTTAACACTTTTTATTTTACAGTAGTGTGCTGTATGTCGAGAAAACAGTATATTACTGTAGAATTTCCTTGTAAATTTACAGCAATTTTTTACAGTGTATACTATTTTTTGCACTGTCTAGCTAAATGAACTACATTTTGTTATGATGGTTTTGTAAGCTGTGCATTGAAAATAACATTGCATTTTATCTAACCTACTAAGGTTGATGGCAAATATTTAAAAGCTAGAACACAATCAAGGTGGGAGAACTTTTAGCCTAGTACACAGCATAGTACATGTATTTAAAATGAATTGTAACCTAAGTGGTACTTACATGTAACAAATCTACACTTATAAAGTCAACGGCCCTCATTTATGAAACGTGCGTACGACCTAAAACAGGCGTACGACGGGCGTCCGCCGATTCCTACGCAAGGCAAGTGATTTATTAATTTGAACGTGATCCAAGGCTGCGATAAAGTCTAACGTCTGGTCTGACTTCGTGTACGCAAATTCTCTAGTGTGACTAGCATTGTTCATGGTATAACCACCCGGGTCAGTGAATTGTTGAACCAGCAATCATTTTTGAATGTGTCTGCATCGCAACCACACCATATTGCAAATTACATTTCAGAATTATGAATTAATTATATACAGCACATTGCTACTACGTATATATGTATATATATATATATATATATATATATATATATATATATATATATATATATATATATATATATATATATTATTTAAACAAGCGCTTTGGCAGTCCTGTAGTCATGGCAGATCTTAAGGACCTTAATGTGCGCTCTCTACATTGGGACCTTTCAGCGGGGGATCCGGGACAGGTCTGGTATATCACAGCCAACAATTGTCACGACTGGAGACTGGAATGTGTAAAAAGGATGTTTAATGCCAGAATCCAACAATAATGTATATACAGTGGGTATCCAGATGTAGCCAATGTACAGGATGAATAGGGCGAGGAAGTAGGTCAAACAGGCAAGGAGTTGGTACACAGTTAGGCTCTGGTGAAGGCACAAATACAGGATCCGATCTCGTACACACTATAAACAGGCAGCAGGTTCGATACAGGTAGTAATCTCTATGGCAAAGGCACGGAATCGTTGGCAATCTCAGGAGTTGGGAAGAAAGCAGAAACAGGTCAATACACAAATGGCTTAGTCAGGTTATAATGCTCAGTATGCTCAATGAAGAAAAACAATACCTCGCAAAGAGGCTGACTATCAAATAATTATTTTCGATGTGAACTTCTTTGCAATGTTTGTTTCTAAAGTCTTTTTCCTATTTTTGCAGATATAATTTGACAGCTTTCTGTAAATCTAACAAAGTACAGGTAAGAATGCTTCTCAGGCACTCTATTGCCTTGGTCCTCCATGTACAGTACAGTATGTAACAGCACTTTAGTGAAAAGGCAACATTCTACAGTGCGGATATTAGGGAATTGTCAAAGGCTTGGAATGCAATTTTAGCCAATCAAATTGCAGATATCACTGGACCCGTTTTATAAGCACATGTAATTAAGAAATAGTATCCAGGTCGTTTCTGTTATCGATAACTGGTTAAAACTTACTCTAGCCTCCTGCAAAGCCTTTGGTGCTTGACACTATGCACCATTGGAGCCTGATTTGCCATATGAATCTGTTAGTACAAATGTTACTGTTACACCTCTTACCTGCCTGACACATTCTATACCTGACACATTCTATACCTGACACATTCTATTCCTCAAAGTCAAAGTCAAAGTTGTTTATTTGTCATATGCATCGGATAACATCACATCATCCTATGCAGAGAAATTCTATTCCTGACACATTCTATACCTGACACATTCTATACCTGACACATTCTATCCGAGACACATTCTATACCTGACACATTCTATACCTGACACATTCTATACCTGACACATTTTATACCTGACACATTCTATTCCTGACACATTCTATACCTGACACATTCTATACCTGACACATTCTATACCTGACACATTTTATACCTGACACATTCTATTCCTGACACATTCTATACCTGACACATTCTATTCCTGACACATTCTATACCTGTCATATTCTATACCTGACACATTCTATACCTGACACATTCTATACCTGACACATTCTATACCTGACACATTCTATACCTGTCACATTCTTTACCTGACACATTCTATTCCTGACACATTCTATACCTGACACATTCTATACCTGACACATTCTATACCTGTCACATTCTTTACCTGACACATTCTATACTTGAACGTTCTATTCCTGACACATTCTATACCTGACACATTCTATACCTGACACATTCTATACCTGTCACATTCTATACCTGACACATTCTATACCTGACACATTCTATACCTGTCACTTTGACCTAATAGCTACAATAAGCTGTGATCACAGCCACTCGCATATAACCTAGTGTGCATAAAAAACTGGTTATCTACGGGTGAGAGTAAATCCCATGGTATTACAGTTTTTTCCAATTGCTAACACACAAAATGCATAATTTGGCTCATTGTGTCAAAACTCAACACTCAAGAATGCTTTACACAACACTTTAGATTAACACTGAACTGCAGTGTCAAAACTGCCATTCTGCAATCAAAACTTAACACTCTGACTTCTAAAGGCCCTCTTCAGATCGATAGTTAACACACATGCACATGAACAATAAACAGTCAAACAGACACAACACACTGGTCAACTTTACTCAAGACACTTCTGTCATTTGTAGTTTTTAAACAATTTTTATTCCCGAAACCAAGCCTCAGTGATACATTGTACAGGTAGTAAAACAAATTCCCTTAAGTCAGGGATCACTGCGTGGATTGGGGTTGGGCCACTTCACCTCGTCCACATCACAGGCGATGTTCTCCCTTGCCAGGCAACGGGAAAATATCGCCAGGCGTGGCGTAACCACCTGTAGATCGAGCCCACCTCGATGTCTCCGCATGCCTCCTCCATTGCTCGCAGGAGCGGCACGCGTGCATGTGTAGGGGGTCATAGACCTTCAACCGCCATGCCGAAAATAATTCCCCTATGAGGTTGAGGACCGGGAAATAAGGGGGCAGGTACAGCACCATGAAATGGTTGTGGTTGGCGAACCAGTCCCGGACCAGAGCAGCCCGGTGGAAACTGATATTATCCCAGATGACAATGAACATGGGCTGCCCTAGTTGGTCCTATGTGACCGCGGCATGTAGTGCATGCCGAAATGTCAGTATGTGTGCAGTGTTGTAGGGACCCAGGGTGGCATGGTGATGGAGGACCCCCTGACCACTAATGGCTGCAAACATGGTGATGTTGACACTCCCCGGCGACATTCTCGATGGCCCTTTGGCCGATGATGTTTCAGTCCCGATGTCTGGTTTTTACCAGAGTCTCTTCCTCTAGCTCCTCTCCCTCTTCCCTCCCCGTCTCTTCCTCGTTCTCCTCTCCCTCTTCCCGTCTCTTCCTCATCTTCTCCTTCCCCTTGGTCCTTCAGCCTCCAAATTCAAGATTGTCTCACGACAGGTGCTCATACCTGAATTATATATAGTGACTGATTGGTGTTCAGTTACAGGTTAAGTGTTTTACGATGTGTGCGGGTGTGTTGCTAATGTCATGTGTGTTTTAACTATTGAATGGACGTGCTGACTGCAGAGTGTTTCATCATTGGACAAAGTGTGTAACACATGCCTGATGTGTGTAGTGTTTTGCACCGTGTGTTACAGAATTGTTTACGGTGCATTGTTTATTCATTTGGTGCCTGAGTGTACCAAATGCATACAAATGTTACGGTTTTGACGCTTTGTTATGAGCATTCACTTTTAGTGTTTTAGCAATCGGGAAAAACTGTAAACACACATCTGTCAGTTCTCCCTAAATCAGCTCCTCTCCAGCATTCCAAAGGGTCTCTTGTGTGTGTGTGTGTGTGTGTGAGTGAGAGAGAGAGAGAGAGAGAGAGAGAGAGAGAGAGAGAGAGAGAGAGAGAGAGAGAGAGAGAGAGAGAGAGAGAGAGAGAGAGAGATTGAGTGGTAAAGAGGGGTAAAAAAGAGGGGTAAAAAAAAGCAGTCAACATTTTAAATAGTTTTTGGACTTATCAGCCATTGTATTCTATGGGCCAAAGATGAATAGGACCATCTATAATGTTTTCAGTGTCAAGTCCAAAAGCCTTGCACATCTGTGAGTTTTATTAAAGGAAAATTTGATGTTACAAAGTGGTAAGTGTGTTGCAGTCATTAGATTTGAAATGGCATGTCAGCCCTGACGACACCGTATAGCCACTGTGGAGAGAGTCACAGATATACTGTTAAATTTACAAAATGATGTTGAATCACTAAAATGGAAAAAAATGTAGTCCTTTAGTGGTAACCAAAATTTTACCCAAATTCAATATTTTTTCAGGCAGTCTCAGGTATTTCCACGCAGATGTTTGAGGATGTTTGAACATATCTCCAGTTTTGCACATTTTAAAGAACATGCTTTAGGACAAAGTAGAGAACTGATAAGATTGATTTTGATTGTTGAACTTGACTGCACTCTTCTGTCCTAAAACCTGCAGATCTGCTGCCTTATCGATTTATCTACATAATACTTGATCAGTATTTTTTTCTTGTTAAATAAAAAACACCTATTTTAAATAAAAAGTTATCAAATATTAATAAAATCTTAATAAACAATACATAGAATTTCCTAACATCTAGCTAAAATATACACTCTGAGCACTATCAAAACATGCATCTACTTTCCCAGCTAGCAAAGTACCAGGATGTGGCTGAGCAGTTTAAAAAATAAAAAATAAAAATACATTGAAAACTGAACCTGAATGCTTCTGCAAAGCTGAGTGTAACAGATGGCCCTGGTAGCTTAGCAGGCGACCTCTTGTCCGCAGGATATAATACCTCCTTATTTTCAAAAGCACTTCCTGCCGTTGGCCCTAGTATAGTGGCTATTGTCAAGTCTTCATTGGCCACAGGCTGTGTCCCGTCCTACTTTAAACATGCCAATATTCAACCTATAATGAAGAAGCCTACTTTGGACCCAACAGTTTTTAAGAACTATCGCCCCATTTCAAAGCTGCCATTGTTGTCCAAAATTCTCAAAAAGGTTGTAGCTAATTAACTTACAGCTGTTTTAGAGAATATGGAACTGTATGACAAATTTCAGTCAGGTTTTAGAAAGAGACACTCTTCTGAGACAGCTCTGGTGAGAGTCCATAATGCCTCAGATGTAGGTCTTTGCTCATTGTTAGTTCTGCTAGACCTCAGTTCTGCCTTCGATACAGTCGACCACCATATCATGACTAGAATATTAAATGAATGGGTGGGCTTATCAGGAGTGGCCCTAGATAGGTTTACATCCTTTCTTTTTGAGACAGAAGTTTTGATGTCTCTATTGGGGATTTCCACTCTGCATCGTCCCTGTCCTGTGGTGTTCACCAGGGTTCAGTGTTGGGCCCTATATTGTTTACTTTATACATGTTGCCTCTGGGTCAGATTATTTGCAATTTTAACATCTCTTATCATGATGCAGATGACATTCAGCTTCATTTTACCTTCAAGCAAAATAAGTAATCCAAACTTACAAGGCTCATTGACTGCATGGACGCAATAAACTGCTGGATGGCTGAAAGCCTTTTGCAGCTGAACCCAGATAAGACAGAGGTTTTAATTATAGCGTCAGACAGCGCTATCCCTCTGATTAAGCAGAACCTTGGGCCATTGTCATCTGCGGTCCGATCAATTCTAAGGAACCTTAGGGTGACATTTGACAAATCCCTATCTTTTGAAACTCACATTAAATCATTGACCTAATCCTGTTTTTTCCGCTTACGTAACATTAGCAAATTAAGGGCTGTGGTCTCTCAGTCGGAACTGGAGATGCTCATCCATGCCTTCATTTCCTCCCGCATTGACTATTGTAATGCAATCTTCTCCTCACTAAACAAATCTGTCCTTCACCGCCTGCAATCCATTCAAAATGCTGCTCCTAGGTTACTCACTAGATCAAACAGGCGTACCCCTCTACTCTGCTCCCTTCAATGGCTTCCTGTAACCTACAGAATCCAATTCAAAATTTTCACCATAACCTATAGGGCTCTACATGGTCAGGCCCCTGCTTATCTTGCCAACATAATTCACCTACACACACCCTCCCGGTCTCTCAGGTCTATCAACCAAAATCTGCTTTCCACGCCACGCACTCGTCTGAAGACATGTGGAGATGGAACCTTTGCTGCCATGGCACCGAGACTCTGGAATGCTCTGCCAACCGGCATTAGGTTAGCTGAGAATGTGGACTGTTTTAAGGGACAAGTGAAGACTCATTTGTTCAGGTTAGCTTTTGGGTAACCTCTGTCTGTTATGTATTGTTAGTTTTAGCTGTTGTATTTAACTAGACTATGTTTCGACTATGTTTTTCTTTCTATGCACATTGTAAACCACTTTGTGACCCTGTCTGTGAAAAGCGCTGTATAAATACATTTTACTTACTTACTTACTTACTTGTGTGGCGACCTCCACAGGTCGTGTGGTCCTAAAGGAGACCGCTTCTCCAGAGGAAACCCATGCATGCCCTTCAGTAGACCAGTGAATCCCACAAAAGGATCCATGAGGGGATGATCTGCCACCCAGAGGGACTGTGCAAAGTCCAGGTCTCAACCCGACAGGCTTGATATTAACCATAATACCTTGCCCCTCTCCAACATAGAGCTCAAAGGAGGCTGACTGACAATGTTATCCATGTGACGGAAAAATGGATAACATGTAGTGGGATCTCCATCAAACCTCTCCATGGGAAGTGAGATGGGCCTGGAACTGGAGAACTAGGGGCTCTGGCTTGAGATCTTGGGGCCCTGGTTTGAGAACTAGGGGTCCGGGTTTGGGAACATGCGGCCCAGTCTGGAGTCGATTGGGCGGACTTGAGACATAGCGGCATGGGCTTGAGACATGGGGGTCTTGAGACACATGGGCCTTGACATGAGACACTGGGCCTTGACATGAGACACTGGGGCCCTGACCTGAGAATTTGGGGCCCTGACATGAGAACTTGGGGCCCTGACATGAGAATTTGGGGCCCCGACTTGGGAACTTGAAACCGGATCTGAGGAACTATATGTCCGGATAGGGCTACCTGGGTACCTGGTCTGAAGAGCTGAAGGCCCAGGCAGGAGGGATGGAGATCTGACCTGAGGAGATGGAGACACAGAATGAAGGACTGGAGGCACGGCCGGAAAGCCTGTAGGTTCGGTTTGGAAACCTGGCCTGTAGTACTCTAGGCCCGGGTTGGAGGGTTGAAAACCCTCTGGGTTGGAGGGTTAAAAGTCCCTCCCCTCTATTGCTTCCCAGTCTATTAAATCCACACCATATAATTCCACTCTGTCATTCTACTCCTTTTCAACAGAAGGTGTTGCATGTCCTCCACTAATGAAAACATAGGCACAGTATTTCCTCCTTAGAGGGACTTTCCTCCCAAAAGAAGGCCAGCAACTCCTTTCCACTCACAGTCTTAGAAAATGTATTTGTATGGTGGTTCTTTCTTTAACAGTGGTGGATTGTATAAGCAGGCAGTAGGCAGGTGCTTTTCTCAAAGGTGAAGATTTTATTACACTAAGCACACATAGTGTACAAACTTTCTCTACAAAAGAACAAACTCTAGATAACTGCATTCACAGCATATTAGAAACTCAAACTTATATGTGCTCCCCAAAATACGTACATAGTATCCACTGCTGACACTTATAATGAACCACAATAACAAGACAGACACAGGTGTATATATAGTGTATGGAACTAGGCAGTGGCGGCTAATGATAATTCTTTTTTTGGGGGGGCGCTTTTTTTTGTTGTGGGGGCAAATAATTACAAACCAGTACGTCGAAACTGGCTAAATCAATTAGCACTACTTTATTTAAACAAATATCTAGTTAGAAGAAAAGGACAATACGATATAAGATTCAAGTTACAAACATAAGAAGTGTTGACTGAGTTTTTCCTACTATATCATCCCACCCATTACCAAAAACCATGTTATCTACTTGAACATAAGACACAGTAGTTTGTGTGTTGCCATGTTGTTAACAGTCCTCCCAGCAGTCACCCTGGTGGACGTTTGTTCCCTTTGGCCTGCCCACCATCTCTGCTCCTCTTCCCAGTGCCATCTATGGAGTCCTCCCAGGAAGTCACCCTGGTGGACGTATGTTCCCTTTGGCCTGCCCACCATCTCTGTTCCTCTTCCCAGTGCCATCTATGGATTCCTCCCAAGAAGTCACCCTGGCGGACGTATGTTCCCTTTGGCCTGCCCACCATCTCCGCTCCTCTTCCCAGTGCCATCTATGGATTCCTCCCAGGAAGTCACCCTGGTGGACGTATGTTCCCTTTGGCCTGCCCCCCATCTCCGCTCCTCTTCCCAGTGCCATCTATGGAGTCCTCCCAGGAAGTCACCCTGGTGGACGTATGTTCTCTTTGGCCTGCCCACCATCTCTGCTCCTCTTCCCAGTGCCATCTATGGAGTCCTCCCAGGATGTCACCCTGGTGGACGTATTCCCTTTGGCCTGCCCACCATCTCCGCTCCTCTTCCCAGTGCCATCTATGGATTCCTCCGGGCCTGAGCCTGTAGCTCCACCCTCCCTGATGACGCCGGAGGAGAAGGAGAGGACAACAACAGAGGCCCCGCCTACTGATCCAGTGCCGGAGGACCAGCAAGCTGTGCCTAACCCAGGCATGAGGAGCTCCTGCTACTGAAGGGGGAGCTTCTAATACCGCCCTGAGGAGATCCCATTGCCTGGAAGTGAGCTCTGAGTAGTGCTGGGTGGTATGACCAAAAATGTATATCATAGTATTTTTCTAAATTCTACCAGTTTCACGGTATATGACAATATTTTTTTTTTCATGCATAATCAGGTGTTCCCAGGATTTTCTATTGGTTGAGAGAGGAATTATTGCAGTAGATTGACATAGAATGGTCTATTTTACTGTCATGATGAGTGAATATTGTAGAATAATTCCACGCCAGTAGTAATACAGGTTTGCCCCAGAAAACGATGCTGTTTACAAAGTTCTAATGAAGTGAGGAATAAGAATGTGCTGAGGTTGACGTCATACATTGTTCATAAATTGTTTTACATACATACAGTTTTCCCGGACGTTGTGTATTCATATACACCGGTATGGCGGTATATTAAAAATGTATATCATAACAAAAATATACACCAGTATTCGGTGTGAACCGGTATACCGCCCAGCACTAGCTCCAACTACTACCAACACCTGGTGTGGAGGAACTCCTGCTTCTGGGGAGCCCCAACTACCAGCACCACCAGGCGGGGAGAAGCTTCCGTTCTGGGGTGAGGAGCTCTTCCTACGACCTCCTCCAGCGTTCTCAGCCACTGAGATCAGCGGGGAGGAGACAATGGCTGCCGAGACCCCCGGATAGGAGACGACAGTTGCTGAGACCACCGGGGTGAAGAGCCCTGGAAGTGTCTTCTCCACAGTCGGTACCAACGGCACCGTCATACCTGCTTGCTGTGCCCCTACTGCTGGTCCCGGCTGCCACGCCCCTTACCCTTCACAGGGGGTCCTTAGTCCCTGGTCGCCACCGCTGACGCCTGCAGTGCGTTGTGTGCCACCTGACACTCCTCCGGTGGTGGATGGTGTTGTCTGGGTCGTCCTCCCGAAGGGGGGTTGCTGTTGAGTCACTGACCCCTGTCCGCATCGAGGGTCTGCTGCCCTCCCTTCCTCTTTGCTTGTTGGATGTGGTGGGGTCATCCGCCATTGGGAGCCAGGGGTTTTGGGGGGGATACTGTCACGAACCCCACTAAGGGGATCGTACATGTGTGTTTTGTGTTGCTCCCCTGTAAAATGTCATTTGAGTTTCTACCCTGTGTGTATTGTTTTCCTCTTGTGTTCCCACTATTCCAGTCAGCTAATCATTTCACACGTTCTGTTAATTTACTTATAACCGTCACGATTCCCAATCAATACACTGATAATTTCAATTAGACCTTATTATGCCTTGTATTTAGTTTGTGTGTTTTAGTCTATTCCTTGTCGGTCATTATTGCATGTCAGTTCGTGAGTGTTAGTGTTTCATGTCTAGAGAGAAGTACTGTTTTGCCCCTCGCTGCAGTATTATTTTGTTAGTGTTTTGTAAATCACATTTTGTTTGCAACCCTTCGCGTCTTACTTCGTGACAACAGCCTTAGGTCACCTGCTTGCCGAAAGTTTATGGACTTACATAGACATTCATTTGTCTGGCATCCCTCGCACATGAAACACATGAATCATCTTGCATTTACATAAAAAATAGTTGACCAATTAAAAACGTTTTTTATTAAATGATGAGGCCATTTTAAGATTATTCAGAAATCAAGGTTCCATTGAAAACAAAAGCGGATAAAAAATATATTAGTGATATTATGGCTGCATGTGTAAACACAGTCTATGTGTCCTGAGAAAAGATATATGATAAAGTTTTGTGACTAGACAGAAAGGACGTCTTCCCAGATCAAGAACATTAGTACCACAGATTCTATGTATGAATAATGAAGTGATGTCTAAACAGTGAAACCAAAATACAACTACAGTCTACATGAATACATTCAACTCTTGACAGAAAAAACAATCACGTGGCTGGATATTTTATAAATTTTTACTGTAAATACATGTTAATTTTGATTATGTTTTTATTTGTAGCATACTGTGTGATGCAGTCATTTCACCCTCTTCAATTGCATTCCAACCAAAACATGGAAGAGCACACAAGTATGATTTAGAGAAGATTTAGTAATGTGAAGTGTTAAGGTTCTGGGTTCAACAAACTGGTATATATAAGCAGTTTTCTGGAATGCTAAAGCAACATGTTCTGGAGGGGTGTGACAGTACTGTGACGTCCTCACACCTTGACCACAGCCTTGCCGATGTTGTCTCCCTTTAACATGCCCATGAAGGCCGCAGGCATGTTGTCGAAGCCACTGGTGATGTGTTCAAAGCTTTTCAGCTTGCCCTGAGGACCAACGCAAACATGTTGCCATCATCATATTCATCATCACCCCTAATATATTGACATCCTGTTTTCTCCCCACCCAATTTCTCATGTCTTAAAACCAACTCTGCTTGGTGGTTGAAGATTGTGGCTTCTAATCACACTGCTCATTCAACACAGAAGCCTTAAGTCGGTACATGTATGGAAGGATTACATATTCATGAACTACACAACCGTGATTTAATTCACAGGTGCCGGACCTGCAAAAGATGTATGCTAATTATCCATCTACACTATAAGCACTGCCCCTAAAAAATATCTTAGGTAGTGATGGGCAAACAAACCTTCATTGCTGTTCTTTTAGCAGCAAAATATGCTGGCGGCACTCAGGATCTTTTTTTTCAAAATAAAGGCCATTGTCAGAATGCCTTGCAACATGTTAAATTTCAATGTGGCTTTTATTTTGAAATAGAAAGTCTGAGTTAGTGCTGCCAGCATTATATCCTGCTGCTAGAAGAACAGCAATGGAGGTTTGTTTGCCCATCACTACTCCTAGGCAAGGAAACATTTTTAACACTGAAATTCCAACCCTGGTAACAGAACAATGGTATTGGATCAATGATAAAATTAGAACACTGACTGTAAAACCCTGTGTTGTACCTCAGTGATCCAGGCCATCAGCCTCTGCTGGGATTCCTGGTGTTTGTGCTGCCAGCGTGCAACTAGGAAACCCTCCATCCTCAGCTGCTTGAATATCATATAACCGTGCACATAGGGCCCTGGAAATGTATCACATATTTACATGTTAGTTATTTAATATATGCAGAGTTTCTTAGAGTGTACTATTAAGAAAAGAGTCCAAATAGGGTTCATTATTTGTCTCCATGGGGGAACCCTTTTTATGGTTCCAAGAAGTACCCATTTTGGTTCCAGTGAGAATGCTTTATGGTTATATTTAGAACCAATCATACCAAAAAGGTTTCTAATTGGAACCAACCTGGTTCTTCTAGGAACCAAAAACGAATCTCCTAATATAGGGGAGGACAAATGAAGAACCCTTTTTGGATTTTAAGAGTGTATAGTAAGTGCATACATTTTAAGGCTACTGTAGGTAAAACAACCATACACGTACAGTATTAGTGAGTACAACGTATTGGTCCAAATATAAGACGACCCTGATTATAAGAGGACCCCCATTTCCATTACTAATTTTAAATAAAATCATGTTATCAATATTTTTTGGAAAATTGTCACAGTTAAACAGTGGCATAAAGTAAAAAAGTATTACTACTTCATTGCTGTACTTAAGTATTTTATTAATGTATCTGTACTTAACTTGAGTATGCATCTCTCTGCCAACTTTAGACTTTTATTTATTTGATTTTATTACAAACATTGATACATTTACTCGATTACATTTTTCCAAAACATCTTTGTTACTTGTTACAAATTTACAACAATGACTCATTGTCACATCCAGCCCAGTGAGGGCTGTGATCAGGCCTTTATTGACCTTTTTGTTTAGTTGCTCCCTTGTGTGTCATGCTCCTTGGTTGTTTCCTCATGTGTCCACATTGTTACTGCCCTGTGTAGAATGTTCCTTCCCCATGTGTGGTCTATGCCTCCCTCTTGTGCCTCTGTTGTGTATTGCATGTTCTCCCTAAGTGTAGGTGACGTCAGTGTCTTGGGTGCCCAGGTGACTCCCATTGTGTCTCGTTAGTAAGTGTATTTAGGTTGAGTGTTTGGTTGTGTCTCTTGTCGATTAATGTTCTATGTTACGTGTTCCTGCTGCGTTT
>JACXGM010031700.1:0-13012 GCA_016801145.1 Umbra pygmaea
CCATGGAACTGAAGGATGACTAACCAGCATACACTAGGCCCTCCATGGAACTGGTTTGACTACTATGCCATAGAAAAACATTTTTTGGTTCCAGTGAGAATCCTTTTTGATATATAGACCCTTTGCCAGTGAGGATTCGACATGGAATGTAAAAGGGTACTACTTAGAACTAAAAATGATTCCTCTGCGAACCATAATGGGTTCTCCTATGGGGTCAGCCAAAGAACCCATTTGGAACCATGTTCTTTCTAAAAGTGTTCTGTGTAAAATGTGGCTACTAACAGTGTAGTAGGAAAGAATTAAGGAGACAGACCTGCTTTCAAATGACAAATGATACACTAAAATCTGAAAATCTGAAATCTTGTACAACACCGTGTACATACTATCTTATAGTAAACATCACCCTATTACCCATGTAGTGTACTAGCAGGGCCTATATGCCAGTGGAACATATTGGTGAACTACTCTAGGATATACAGTGTGATTTGAGACAACCTATGTTTAAAAACAGACCTGTTGATGTGTAATTAGAATATCTTGAGCTCTCTTGACAATGGACCTCATCTCTTCAACAAACGTCTCTTTCTCTGATTCAAGGACAAAATCTTCCTCCACCTACACAAAAACAAACCCATTTAGATTAGAACACACACTTATTCATAAAATAACACACCTTTTAAACCTTAAACTCAATAGGCGAACGAAAGCTGCACAGCAGAAGTGGGTGTTAGTCCAGATTACGGTTATAACAGTACAAAACTAACAGCCTTTTCTTTTTTGAATTATCGCTCACATTGATTTTGATTCCCTACAAGCACTGACATTGCAAATAAAATTATTAATAAAAATAATGCAATGACTGATATGTGGTTTTCCCACCTAGCTAGCAATCTTAATAGATGGAGAAGCCATAGTCAGCATATGCTAAAATAATACATTTGTAATGTCCTGTAATTCCATACTATGTTAATATATAACTGTGTTAGTGTGGTAAACACCATATAATCTGCAATGTCTTCAGGGGCGTCTCCCTCAGTGTCGAACTTAAAGGTGACCATTTTGTTGCTGTGGGTTTCCAGCTGACACTCCACCATGTTGTCCCCAGAACCAGAAACCTTCAAAGCACAAAAAAATAGAACATTTTGGTCTTTTTAATATCTTGAGCATGATTTTATCCTTTACTCTATATTATCGTGAACATTGTATTGTATTGGGAATTATTGGTAATATCATAATACTGGTAATGATATTGTCTTGGTCATAACATAATACTGGTCATGACATTATCTTGGTCATAACATAATACTGTTCATGAGATTATCTTGGTCATAACATAATATTGTTCATGAGATTATCTTGGTCATAACATAATACTGGTCATGATATTGTCTTGGTCATAACATAATACCGGTCATATAATTCTCTTGGTCATAACATAATACTGTTCATGACATTATCTTGGTCATAACATAATACTGTTCATGACATTATCCTGGTCATAACACCATACTGGTCATGACATTATCTTGATCATAACATAATACTGGTCATGACATTTCCTTGGTCATAACATAATACTGGTCATGACATTATCTTGGTCATAACATAATACTGTTCATGACATTATCTTGGTCATAACATAATACTGTTCATGACATTATCATGGTCATAACATAATACTGTTCATGACATTATCTTGGTCATAACATAATACTGTTAATAACATTATCTTGGTCGTAACATAATACTTGTCTTGACATTATCTTGATCATAACATAATACTGTTCATGACATTATCTTGGTCATAACATAATACTGTTCATGACATTATCTTGGTTCATAACATAATAGTGGTCATTACATTATCTTGGTCATAGCATATTACTGTTCATGACATTATCTTGGTCATAACATAATACTGGTCCTGATATTATCTTGATCATAACATAATACTGTTCATGACATTATCTTGGTCATAACATAATACTGGTCATGACATTATCTTGGTCATAACATAATACTGGTCATGACATTATCTTGGTCATAACATAATACTGGTCATGACATTATCTTGGTCATAGCATAATACTGTTAATAACATTATCTTGGTCATAACATAATAGTGGTCATGACATTATATTGGTCATAACATAATACTGTTCATGACATTATCTTGGTTATAACATAATACTGGTCATAACATTATCTTGATCATAACATAATACTGGTCATGACATTATCTTGGTCATAACATAATACTGTTCATGACATTATCTTGGTCATAACATAATACTGTTCATGACATTATCTTGGTCATAACATAAAACTGTTAATGACATTATCTTAATCATAACATGATACTGTTCATGACATTATCTTGGTCATAACATAATACTGTTCATGACATTATCTTGGTCATAACATAATACTGGTCATGACATTATCTTGGTCATAACATAATACCGTTCATGACATTATCTTGGTCATAACATAATACTGGCCATGACATTTTCTTGATCATAACATAATACTGTTCATGACATTACGTATCTTTGGTCATAACATAATACTGTTCATGACATTATCTTGGTCATAACACAATACATTTACATCACATTTACATTTTAGTCAATTAGCAGATGCTCTTATCCAGACCAAAGTCATGACATAATAATGGTTCTGGGATTCAACCTTTTGGGTATACTATACCTGGATCATGCTCAGCTGAAATGCATGTAATCCTTTTTCTGGCCCACGATAGGACAATCGCCTCTGAGACTTCACCTTCTCTAGTTTTCCATTGGCCAGCATTTGTAGATCTCCCTCTCCATTGGCTGAAACAGAGCTTTGAGACATCCCAGACACCGAGAGTAATTCACCACACCCATCAACACTGACACTCACATGGATGTTATTAATGAGCATTCAAACATGGAATAGGCTGTAATAACATGGAAGAGGTTTTGACATTCACAACAGAGGGTGAAAAAACAGTGATATATTTAAGTCCCTCTCCCCGCTTTTCTTTGTCCGAAAACCTTGAGTGACTGCAGTTCTAAAAGATATGTGTACAGTATAAGCAGTGAAGTGGTGGTGCTTCCATAATTTCTTATCCGATGGATAGATCTGTACACACTACTACACTTGTTAGGGCCAAAAGCTTGAAATAGGGAGTGAACGGGGAGTGACAGTGAGAGTAGTTAGATGATGACACATACCCTGAAGAGTGTCTCTCTGGACCAGCCTGGGTTGGATGCTCCTGCACAGCCACATAGACAAACAAAGACACACCAACATATGTACAAATACATACAGAGAACAGCCAAAACACACAAGACAAACACATACCAAACAATTAGTGGACTGGTACAACTAAAATGTAGCAACTAAAAAGGAAGAACATAAATAACATTAGATATTTTAATGAAACTACAAAAAAAGATGATCTGGTTATGGTATTATGTGTTAGTGTAAATCAGAAAACAGTCCTGCACAAACTAACTCAGTACACAAGGAGAATGTGTTTAATTCTACTGTATAACTGACTCTTGGCTTGCTTTAATGAGTTCAGCCATCTAAAACCAAGTGGTTATTGGACACCCATCATTAGCAGTGGAACAGAGAACAGTAGTGGTATAGCGGTGTGCACTGATGTACCTCAGCAATGCTCAGCAGCGCGGGGTCACAGTCGTGGAGCGAAGTCGAGGTTTGGGGCAGCAGCGAGGGGGCATTAGAGACAAGGGGCTGGGCGGCGGCAGCGGCAGGCAGGGGAGAGCTGGGACCCGGAGGGGCTTCAGCCAGACCAGGCAGGGTTAGGTGGGTGTCCGGTGGGGTGGGCTTGTTCTCTGGGCTAGTAGGGTGGAGGGATGGAAAGGAGGCTGGGTGGGGGTGGGATGACATATGAGAGGGGCTGGGGGGCATCAGTGGATGAGGGAGGGAACTGGCAACTGAAGGGTTTGGAGGGGGCTGCTGCCCTGTAGTGGCGGCAGCCATAACTGATTTAGGGAGCTGGGTCTGAGTTTGGGAGTGGGCCTGCGTCTGGGCCTGGGTCTGGGTCTGGGTGTGTGACTGAGTTTTCATGGCCGTCTGGGTGTGTGTGTGGGCAGGCAGCGGCTGGGTCAGCAACGCCTGGTGCTGGGGAGATGTTGGTGGAGGTCCGGTTACCATGTGACTGTAAAGCGGCAGGGTGGGAGTCTGAGACACAAGCTTACTGGGGTCTGACAGCTCTGCTTGGTTCACAAGGTTGTGCGGCAACATCAGAATCTGGGTCTGAGAAGCCAGTTGACTTGGGTCACAAAGAGGAACTGAGGCTTGCTGAGACGGAAGGGACTGAAAAGCCTGCTGGATGGGAGCTGAGGCTGGAACTGGTGCATGAGCTGGAGCTTGAGCTGAGACTGGAGAATGAGCTGGAGCTGAGACTAAAGCATGAGCTGGAACTGAGACTAGAGCATGAGCTGGAGCTGAGAATGGAGCATGAGCTGAAACTGGAGCATGAGCTGAGACTGGAGCATCAGCTGGAGCTGAGAGTGGACCATGAGCTGATGCTACAACTTGAGTATGAGATGGAGCTTGAGCTGGAGCTTGAGCTGAGACTGGACCATGAGTTAGAGCATGAGTTGGAGCTGAGATTGAAGCATGAGTTGGAGCATGAGCTGGAGCAGAGACTAGAGCATGAGCTGGAGCTGAAATTGGAGCATGAGCTGGAGCTGAGACTGGAGCATGAGCTGGAGCTGAGATTGGAGCATTAGTTGGAGCATGAGTTGGAGCATGAGCTGGAGCTGAGATTGGAGCCTGAGTTGGAGCTTGAGATGAGATTGGAGCATGATTTGGAGCATGAGCCGAAACTGAGATTGGAGCCTGAGTTGGAGCTTGAGATGAGATTGGAGCATGAGTTGGAGCATGAGCTGAAGCTGAGATTGGAGCCTGAGTTGGAGCATGAGTTGGAGCATGAGTTGGAGTTTGAGCTGGAGCTGAGACTGGACCAAGAACTGGAGCTTGTGGTGGAGCCGAAATTGGAGCATGGACTGAAGCATGAGCAGAAGTTAAAGCTGTAGCTGTATGGGGCTGTAGCAGTGGAAGCTGCTGTGGTATGACTTGTGAAGCCTGTTGCACCAGCTGTTGGTGCTTATATTGCTCCAAGAGACTGGGTGGAGGAAGCACAGTTTGAGCCTGGGGCTGAGGAATGTTCTGGATTACTGGCTGCGGCATTACTGGGCTTCCTACTCCTTGCTGCTGTTGAGGCTGTATGACAGGCTGTAACTGTGGTTGTTTCTGGGGCTGCTGGCCATGGATGTATACTGGTCCGGTATGTTGTTGAAGGGTATGAGCTGAAGCAGAGATCAAGGTGCTAGGGTCTATGAAATGAATTGCAGGGGCCGCCATCACACCAACAGATCCAGGAGATAGGATCATCTTTTGGAACTGAAGCATGGACTGCTGTTGCTCCATCAGTGCTTGCGGTGGCTGTAGATGACTGGTGTCGTATGGTTGCTGCTGGCCTGGCTGCATGGTTTGCTGTTGAGTGGGCTGAGATGCAGGGACATACTGCTGAACACTGGGCTGCACTAATGCCTCATGCTGGGGTTGCATTTGGACCTGGTTTTGCATGGGGGTAATTGAGACTGGAGGCTGGGTCTGAATCACAGCTGGACTTTGCTGCTTAGGCATCATCTGGGTCTCAAGAGCTGTTGGAACCTGAGTCTGGCCTTGGTATGAAGCTTGCTGGATGAGTGTGTGAACTGGTGCATGGGCCTGTATTTGAGCAGGTACCTGATTAGCAGCCTGTACCAGGGGGACCTGGGCCTGGATTGGAGGACTTGGTGCCTGCATCAGCGCTACCACCTGAGCTGGAATCTGGACCTCGATAATCTGGGGCTGGGCTTGAAGCAGAGGATGAGCATCCTGTTGAGCTTGGATCTGGGCCAGGTCTTTGGCGTGGCTTTGCACTGCAGCCTGTTGAACTTGGCTGGGAATCTGTGGCTGAATGGGTACCGGCATAACACTCTGACCCGGGGCTTGGGATGGGGCAGTCATCCGGGCTTCAACCTGAATAGCCTGTATAGCCTCAGTTACCGGTACGGCCAGGGCTACAAGGGGGCTTTGAGGCTGAGGTTCCGCAACAGAGCTCGGGTGGTGCTGCAGTTGCTGCTGGACAATATATGCTTGCTGTTGCTCCAATAAGGTAGCTTGATGTTTTTGCTGTGGTTGTTTCAGTGCTAACTGCTGTTGTTCTGTTAGCTGCCGCTGGGTTAGGCAGTTGGAATTAGGTGGAAAAGAAGCAACGTTTTGCAACATACAGACATCAATTTGTTGCTGTTGTATCAATGCTTGCAGCTGCTCAAATTGTTGCTGTGTCAAAGCGGATTCTTGTTTCTCGGTTTGTTGCACTTGCTGTTGATGCTGCGGTTGTCCAGTCTCCAGCTGTTGTTGAATCTGTTGCTGCTGTTGTTGTAGCAAAGCCTGTTGGTGCATTCTTTCTGCTTGCTGTTGCTGCAGCAATGCCTGCTGTTGCCGTTGCTGTTCGATCTGTTGTTTTAGCCGAGCTTGCTGCTGTTGCATTTCCAGCTGCTGTTGCAGTTGCGCCTGCTGTTGATGTTGCTCCAACTGCTGCTGCTGTAAAATCGCTTGCTGCTGTTGAAGTTGTTGCTGTTGTAGCATGGCTTGCTGTTGTTCCAACTGTTGCTGTAGCGCAGCCTGTTGAGGCTGGGGGTCAACTGGGTGACTGACGACTGCCTGCAGTTGTAGTTGGGCGGGCTGCTGCAACACAGCTGGTTGTTGTTGTTTCTGTGGCGGCTGTAAATCAATGTGCGTTTGTTGCATCTGACTGGCTTGATGAACCTCCTGGTGCTGCTGCTGTAGGAGAGCTTGCTGCTGCTGTTGCTCCAGCTGCTGGTGTTGTAACAATGCTTGCTGTTGCTCAAGCTGCTGTTGCTGCAGCTGCGCCTGCTGCTGCTGCTGCTTCAAGGCCTGCTGCTGCTGCTGCTCTTGCTGCTGCTGCTGAAGGAGCGCCTGTTGCTGCTGCTGCTCAAATATTTGCTGTTGTAATAGCGCTTGCTGCTGCTCCAGTTGGTGTTGCTGTAGTTGCGCCTGCTGCTGCTGCTGCAGCAATGCTTGTTGCTGCTGTTGCTCAAGCTGCTGTTGTATGTACACCTGCTGCTGCTGCTCCAGTAACAATGACTGCTGTTGTTGCTGATGCTCCATCTGGTGTTGTTGACGTAGCAACAAAGTTTGCTGCTGTTGCTGCTGTTGCAGTTGTTGCTGCTGTTGTATATTGATTTGCGGTGGCTGCGCGAAGGATTGGACGTGGTCTACTTGCTTTTGAGGCAATGACAACGCCTGTTGTTGCTGCTGTTGGTCCATTGATTGTTGTTGTTGTTGTTGTAAGGCAAATTGCTGAGCATCCAAAGCTTGCTGTGGCTCATTACTTTGCAGCTGTTGGATGGCTATAGTCTGCTGTTGTTGTTGTTGTTGTTGTTGTATTAATACAGCGTGGTTCTGGCCAGTTATTTCAGGCTGCTGTTGCTGTTGTTGTATCTGTTGCTGTATTAATACAGCGTGGTTCTGGGCAGTTATATCAGGCTGCTGTTGTGGTTGTTGTTGTTGTATCTGTTGCTGTATTAATACAGCGTGGTTCTGGGCAGTTATATCAGGCTGCTGTTGTGGTTGTTGATGTTGTTGATGCTGCTTAAAAATAATGGCTTGTTGAGCCTCTGTTTTCTGCTGCTGTGGCTCCATCAGTATCTGCTGTTGTTGATGATGGTGTGGCTGAACAATGGTATGTTGCTGTGGGATCATTCCAGGCTGTGCTTGTTGGGCTAAAGTCTGGGATGTCGTCTGAATGTCGAAGGGCTGAGTTACGTTGGGCGTGTTGACGTTAGGCTGGGTCTGTTGTAAGACAGGGACCACAGACCCAGTGTCCCCAGCACCCACTGGTCCTGTTTGGTCCCCAACTGACAAGGGAGCTTGGAGGACATTGAACTGGGCTTGAGGGGAGACTGGGGGTGCACAGGACTGGGAGGGGGCCATTTGAGCAATATGTGATCCATCTGAATGGAATGACTGAGATGGCTGGAGGATGGTGTTGGGAGGGCGATGGGGGCGTGGTCAGTTGAGGTCATGGTTAGGGGAGACCCAGGTAGAGAGAAAGGGTTAAAGTAAGTACTGGTAAGAGGGAAGCATCCTCCATATCATTGAACAAGATGTTCACAAACAGTTTTAGAGATTACAAAAGCATAATTATGCTAGATAAAGCTGTCAACATTGTTAAAGAACATCTGATCAGATTATAAAGTGGTGATGTAAAAGTTATTTTGGAGAAACAGATGTCCAGGTTAGCTCTGTTTTGAGAGTAATATTATTGTGTTTGAGAGAACATAATGCAGTTGATGGAGATCCACACACCTGAGAATAGTGCTGTGTTACCACTTGTGAGACCTGCGTTGGCATGGAAACAGGGGGATGGGCCAAAGGTGCCTAAAAATAGAGAATGTACGTATACTAAAGCAGGCAAGTTGAGTAATCAGATGCAATACATCTAATTATAAGACGGCATTTGTTTTTTAAACTTTAACATTGTTTAACTTTCCAAATGGCACTCTAAGCCGTAGTATCCTCATTTTGTTTTAAAGCCCAGTTCATAGTGCATTATATAGTGATTAGGGTGTCATTTGGCATGCTTTCATAGACCCACCAAGGACGCAGCTGGAAGGCAGGGTTGAGAAAGCATGTAAGCCTCGCCTTGCTGAGGGTACACTTGGCTCTGGCTACCAGCATATGACTCACAGCTGGCTGATCCAACTTCTCCTGGATTAAGCACAATGAAAACATTTTAATGATGGAAAATACACTATATTTGGGGTTAAAAAAATAAGTACAATTGATCGCTCTTAGTTGTAAAATACTATCCAATTATTTGTAAAATGTTCCCAATGCATTAAATCCTATTCTGGACATTTACGGTTTAGTATGAACAATGTGTTTCAGGAAAATGAAATCTACAGTTTTGCACCATGTTAAAATGCCCTTTGATGGACAGTTTTACCCAGAGGAAGGCTGACAGGATTCCCACTGTGGATCTGCTGCTGCCTGGCATGCTGTTCCACCTCCGGCAGCTCTTCAGCCTCCCCTTGGACTCCCTTGCCTCCCCCAGTTTGCCCAGCCACCCCAGGCCCCAGGGAGGAGGGGCAGGAGGGGTGAGCGCATGTGTAGGAGGAGGTGAGTGTAGAGTCCCGTCTCTCATCAAAGCCTTGCTGCTGTCGGAGCAGCTGCTGTTGGCGTCTGTCACGGGATTTCTTGATGAGCGTGACGCGGTCACGGATGGACTTACCCACTACTTTAGTATCGCTCTCATGGAAGAAGCCCGACTTCACCTGGAGAACCGGGGGGCATAGTGAGAAACAGAAAGACGGAGAGATAGAGAGGTACAGAAACATGTCAAGAGGTTCACAGGATGTGTTGTTTAATGAGCTGTGTTCCATGTTACACCTCCACACCACGTCATTCTACTGCCTCCATACAGGCCCTGATTATTCAAACCTGCACTGCTCTTTTCCATAAAGTTCTCACTAATGAGACAACTATTGTGGTGTGCTATTTAGGTCATTGAAAGGAGATTTCTAAATATCTTTCCCTCTATTTCACCTTCTCCGACCAACTTCAGATGCAGCCCCTTCTACCCTGTGGGTCTCAAAGACTTTCTCTCTCTCTCTCTCTCTCTCTCTCTCTCTCTCTCTCTCCATCTGCAGGGCTCTCTACTCCCGCTCCTCTCTCACCATCTCTAGAGCCACCTCTTCTGCGCTGTCATTCTCCAGGTCGTAGCTGAACTCGATGGCCTCGTTGTCTTTGTGTTTGCCCTTCAGCTTTTTGGGATCCTCCACCCAGATCCTGAGGGCCAGGTACTCCTGACACCCTGTGTCTTCCTCCGCCAGCTCTACCCGCACCCCAGTGTCTTCCCCGAAAAACGCATGGGTCAGCAGGTCACGGATGGATAGCCTGCCGAAAAAACACACCAATCAAGAACAAAGGTGACAGTTAACATGTCAAGAATACTTTAAGTATATTAAGATTATAGAAAGGGGGTCGGCATGACGTATCAGGCTAAGTCACTGCATTGCACGTTACACTGGTCATGGGTTCGAACCTGACCATGGGTTCTCTGGTTTTCCCCGGGCCTTCTGCCCGAGGCAGCGCAAAATTGTCATAGCGCTGCCCAGGATATGGATTAGATAAATCAGATTATCTATCCTGCCAAGTCGCACACCTGCGACTCCTAGTGGTCAGATCGGGTACCTGTAAATTAAATTGCGGAAGTATAGTCGGTGAACATAATCATTGTGTACATGATCCAACTAAAGGCTTCTGTGATGGGTGAACAATTCAAAAAAGAATCAGCGGTGTGCCATGTGCACGCCCCTCGTCATCCCACAGATCTGTACAAGGAGCTGCTAAGGTAGGATTAGAGTGGAAATTGGGAAGGGAGGAAAATCGGTAAAAAAACACAAAAGATTATAGTTTGAGATTATTCTTCTATAATGAAAAATACTTTACAAATTAAATAAATTATTATTATTAATTTCGATAACACTTTCTATGGAGTACATTTTATAATTCTTTATAATACTATCTATTAGGCATTATAACATTAACTATAAGTATTTATAATGATGTATAAGTTGTTATAATACACATATAAAGCTCTATGTTGCTTTATAGATCATTATCTATAATGACTTATAAGGCTCTACTTTTGAGAAATGCATAATGTCTTATAACCACACCATTCTAACACCTGGATATATTTTTTGTGAACCATTCCATTTTAGATTTTGCTTTATGTTTTGGATCATTGTCTTGTTAGAAGACAAATCTCCATCCCAGTCTCAGGTCTTTTGCAGGCTCCATTCTTCCAGAATGGTCCTGTATTTGGCTCCATCCATCTTCCCACCAATTTTTGCCATCTTCCCTGTCCCTGCTGAAGAAAAGCAGGCCCAAACCATGATGCTGCCACCACCATGTTTGACAGTGGGGATGGTGTGTTCAGGGTGATGAGCTGTGTTGCTTTTATGCCAAACATAACGTTTTGCATTGTTGCCAAAAAGTTCCATTTTGGTTTCATCTGACCAGAGCACCTTCTTCCACATGTTTGGTGTGTCTCCCAGGTGGCTTGTGGCAAACTTTAAACAACACTTTTTATGGATATCTTTCAGAAATGGCTTTCTTCTTGCCACTCTTCCATAAAGGACAGATTTGTGCAGTATACAACTGATTGTTGTCCTATGGACAGACTCGCCTCAGCTGTAGATCTCTGCAAATCATCCAGAGTGATCATGGGCCTCTTGGCTGCATCTCTGATCAGTCTTCTCCTTGTATGAGCTGAAAGTTTAGAGGGACGGCTGGGTCTTGGTAGATTTGCAGTGGTATGATACTCCTTCCATTTCAATATTATTGCTTGCACAGTGCTCCTTGGGATGTTTAAAGCTTGGCAAATCTTTCTGTATCCAAATCCGGCTTTGATCTTCTCCACAACAGTATCTCTGCCTGGTGTGTTCCTTGTTCTTCATGATGCTCTCTGTGCTTTCAACAGACCTCTGAGACTATCACAGAGCAGGTGCATTTATATGGAGACTTGATTACACACAGGTGGATTCTATTTATCATCATTAGTCATTTAGGTCAACATTGGATCATTCAGAGATCCTCACTGAACTTCTGGAGAGAGTTTGCTGCACTGAAAGTAAAGGGGCTGAATAATTTTGCTCACCCAATTTGTCAGCTTTTTATTTGTTAAAAAAGTTTGAAATATCCAATAAATTTCGGTCCACTTCATGATTGTGTCCCACTTGTTGTTGCTTCTTCACAAAAAATTACAGTTTTATATCTTTATGTTTGAAGCCTGAAATGTGGCAAAAGGTCAAAATGTTCAAGGGGGACGAATACTTTTGCAAGGCACTGTATGTGTATTTATAACAACTTATACATCATTATAAATACTTATAGTTCATGTTATGATGCGTTATACATAATATTATAAAGCATTATAAAATGTACTTCATAGAAAGTGTTACCGTAATTTCTTTCTAGTTGGGAAGGAGTAATAAGGGGTAACCAGGCATGAAGGTGACTGGTATGTGTGCCAAATCACAATCTACGAAATCTACTAAATTATACTCTACTCAATCTACAACATCTACCAAACCCCAGACTACTGAATCTACTAAATTAGATTCAACTGAATCTATATTGTCTAGCAAAATGGTGTATGGAATCTATATAATCTACCAAATCATAGTCTACGGAATTTACAGTATCTATCAAATCATAGTCTAATGAATCTAACAAATCATACTCTACTAAATCGAACAAATCATAGTCTACTAAATCTAACAAATCATAGTCTACTAAATCTAACAAATCATAGTCTACTGAATCTACAGTATCTATCAAATCATAGTCTACTGAATCTAACAAATCATAGTCTACTGAATCTAACAAATTATAGTCTACTAAATCTAACAAATCATAGTCTACTAAATCTAACAAATCATAGTCTACTAAATCTAACAAATCATAGTCTACTGAATCTACAGTATCTATCAAATCATAGTCTACTGAATCTAACAAATCATAGTCTACTGAATCTAACAAATTATAGTCTACTAAATCTAACAAATCATAGTCTACTGAATCTAACAAATCATAGTCTACTGAATCTAACAAATCCTAGTCCACTGAATCTACAGTATCTATCAAATCATAGTCTACTGAATCTAACAAATCATAGTCTACTAAATCTAACAAACCATAGTCTACTGAATCTAACAAATCATAGTCTACTAAATCTAACAAACCATAGTCTACTGAATCTAACAAATCATAGTCTACTAAATCTAACAAACCATAGTCTACTGAATCTAACAAATCATAGTCTACTAAATCTAACAAATCATAGTCTACTGAATCTAACAAACCATAGTCTACTGAATCTAACAAATCATAGTCTACTAAATCTAACAAA
>JACXGM010031701.1:0-12875 GCA_016801145.1 Umbra pygmaea
TTTATTCATTGCACAGGTAGTGTCCATGTTCATTTTTTGCTAAAATTAGTATTCTGTTGGAATAAAACAGACTCTAGTGAATGTTTTTCAAATGTAATTCTGTTTTCACATGAGACACTGACAGTTTATTCAATCAAATTATGTGTAAAACATATTTGTTACTTTTATTAATAAAACATGTTAAATTATTATTTTTGCTTTCACATGCACTTATTGTTTCTTTACACACAATACAATTCCATTTGGTTACAATTCACGGGCTGTGTAGTGAATTAACAATGATCATTGCAATGAATCAAAACTACTGCTATTGTTTTGAAAGAAAAAACTAATATCCAGGTTCACGTTGCTGGTATAATAACGCAAGGGGCTTCATTTGCTTGTCATATACAATTTCACCACTAGATGGGAGCAATTCATACACAATGCAGCTTTAAGTAGGTTACATATAAAACAAAAGAACTGAGTAACCATGAAACTGGTTAAGACAAACAAAGGAACAGATGGAATAATGTAAATGAATCTATAACACCGAGTGTATTCACAGGCTTGATGATGGAGACATAGGAGCAGAACTAAACATGAACTACAATAACCCAGCAAACTAAGAATGAAACACATGAACTAATATAGGGTGAAAACACAAACCAAAGTGGACACAGCTGAAACCAATATTGAGACATAGAACATAGAAACAAGAGACAAACAGATCTAGTATAATACAGAACCAAAACTAAAACAACACACTGGAGGGCAGCAGAACCTAACACCAGGACAACTCACTGTGGAATGAACAGAATACAGACCTAACATACAAAAAAGGAACTAAATAACCTAAGTAAGGAAACAATCCAATGACTAATACTTGAAGACAGGGAAAACGTTACACTAACCTACTGCAATAACTCATCTTTTGGTTATTGTTCCCAAGCCACTGCGCTAAAAAGTATAAAACCACTCTGGTTTTAAATAGAACAGAGTTAGCATTACTCCATTAGCCATTTTTATTATTTTACGTTCGTTCCTCAAAAGTATTTAGACTAATAATGCTACATCCCCTCCATAAAACCCGAGAGTGCAATGCCCAGACAATGTACCCTGTTAGCCACTCCCGGATTGCACTAACTCGTTCTTTGGATACAAATCTCTAGCGATAATAATTGTAATGGTTTTCTCTTGATACTCTAATAATGTAATCTTGCTTTGAACCTGTCATTGAACTGAATTGCGAAGGGGAAGTTAAAATCAAATATCAACTGGCAGTCTATGGTATTACTCAATGACGAGGGACCGGGAATCGGGTGTTGTTAGCTACCTATGCTATTACTATACCTAGCATGGCTGGACGAAGCTCATAATAGAACTGATATATAATATGCCCTTCAGTAGGTCTTGTACATATTTAACTATAATCTGTCACCAATAGTATTGGCAATACATTTTGAAATAAATTTGAAAATATTTTTCAGTAGATCGTAAATGTTTACTTTGTGGTCATAACACCTATAGCTCCCAATTTATATATTATTCACTTAACTAGATAGCTAATGTCAAGTCTCTAAAACGAGACAGTTTGAATTGATAATTATATACCAATACAATTAACCACCTATCTGGGTAACATGTATACACCTTCGTGGTGTAGATCTTCGGATAGCTAAACTCACAATGGGATTAGCCACAATGGTAGCTATAGCCAGGTTAGGTGTCCGTAGAGTGGTAAATAACTAGCTTGCTAGTGGTAAACATAGCTGATCAGCTACAATTGGTAAAGTCAATTTCCCGAGGTTATCCATTGTGTTTTAGGAAGGATCATTGAAAATAAATAGATTAGGTACAGTTGCCAGTTGAGTGAATTGCTTTGCTACAGCTAGCGGGCTAGGGGACAACAGTCCCCCGGAGCTGCAATCTTTCTTCTTCTTCTTCTTCTTCTTCTTCTATGATATCTGGCAGATCGCAACCTACTTAATGGTGCATTTACTGCCACCTACTGTACTGGGGCTGCGTCCGTTTTGATTCAAATGAATGGAGAAATGAATCATATTATATGGAAATAAATAAAAAGCTAAACTATCAATTGATTTAAAAGATACAAGCGCACTGCACCATGATGGGACACATTAAAGTACAATTGAAATAAAAAACAACAGCTTGCAATAAGGCGTCTTTGAATGGGTTCCAAATGTTCAATAATTGGACAATAAAATGGACGAACTTCACGCTCGGATTAACTTCCAGCGGGACATTGCTAACTGCTACTTGCTAGCGTTCACTGAGACCTGGCTGGATCCCACCATCCCGGACAATGCTGTTACGCCAGCTGGCTTTTCCATCTACCGGCAGGACAGAACCTCGGAGTCGGGTAAACAAAGAGGCAGAGGGGTTTGCATAATGGTTAACTCCCGTTGGGGCTCGGATGCTACAGTTATCTCAACACACTGCTCACCAGACCTGGAGCTACTAACTGTAAACATACGCCCCTTCTATCTCCCCCGGGAGTTTTCGTCCGCTATAATCACAGCAGTCTACATACCCCCGCAGGCGGATAAGGCGTGCGCACTTGAGGAAATATATGGCATAATAAGTGGCCTGGAGGACGCTCACCCTGAGTCTGTTTTTATGTTGTTGGAGACTTTAACAGGACAAACATGAAAAAAATGCTGCCTAAATATTACCAGCACATTTCATTTCACACTCAAGGAGACCAGACTCTTGACCATTGTTATTCAACGATCCGTAACAGCTTTAAACCCATCCCCCGCCCTGCCTTTGGAAAGGCAGATCACATCTCCATTCTTCTCCTCCCAACCTACAGGCAACGTCTGAAACAGGAAAAAACGTTTTTTCGGGAAGTCCAAAAATGGAGTGACCAAGCCATCATCACTATTCAAGACTGCTTCGAAACTACAGACTGGGAGATGTTCAATACGGCAGCTGGTGACAACATTGATGAACACACTGAGTCTGTCACAGCATTTATCACCAAGTGTATAGATGATGTCGTTCCACGGGTCAATGTAAAGACCTTCCCCAACCAAAAGCCCTGGGTTTACGGTGATGTCCGTGCCAAGCTTGCAGCACGGTCCTCTGCCTATAACTCTGGGGACCTGGAGGCTCTGAGGAGGAATAGATATGACCTACAGAAGGCCATCAGAGATGCAAAAAGAGGCTATAGGGACAAATTGGAGTCCAACTACAACAGCTCAGACACGAGGCGGATGTGGTGTGGACTGCGGCAGATAACGGAGTACAAAGGGAGGAATAGCTGTGATGCCAAATTGACAAATTTGACAAATTTGGGTAAAATAATAACAATAATGACGGTTCCCAGCCCCTTCGGGCCTGGACCCCTAATAAGTTCTTTGTGGGGAGAAGAACTTATCTATATATTTTCATAGCTCTAACTTAAGCAGGGTGAGTATGCTGAGCTTGGAAATCCAAGATGGCAGACTTCGGTGCCAAGTTTCCGGCTCAATTCCAATGTCACCTCTAACACTCACAGACATTAAAGCATGTTCTCGCTAACTCTGTGAGGGCATAAAGCTATCCTGCTGTGAAATATTCAAGTGCACGAGGGCTCTGGCAGACATTTTGAGCACTTTATGACCACCTTATTGCAAGTCGGCATGCCTTTCAGGCTTTGCCTGAGGGTATTACCCACAGTTCATAGTGCTGTGACGTGAAACACGTGGGTTACCACAAGAAGCTTTAAGCAAGAGAAAAATCCTGTAAAACTCGTCTCATAACAGTGGAACAAAAAACAATGAAGAAGAACGATAAACAAACAGTGTGACGTTGCACCGTTCCCCATCACTACAACATTCAGTGGCTGACAACACTCTGGAACCCACGTGTCATGAACGCACCCCTGTAATTAGATCTAGATCACCGGAATTCTAAACACCTGCTTATCCTGTTGGTCTGTATATATACGCTCTCTTCACTTGTCCTCTTTGCGAGGTATTGAACATAATTAGTCCTACTGAACATTCATTCTATATTGTATATTCTGGCCTGACCTTGTTTTGAGTATTTTGGATTTTGCCTTCTAGATTTTCCCTGGTACCTCTGCTTCGATTTATTGACTAACCTGTGTATTTTCTTAAATGTTTTTTTTTGCCTGTCTGAGATCCCGCTCCAGTGACTTGACCTTGCCTGTACGACTGCCTGCTTCTGTGTATCGACCTTGCCTGTATGACTGCCCGCTCCTGTATATCGACCTTGCCTGTAGGACTGCCAGCTTTGGTGTATTGACCCTGCCTGCCTCTAGAGCCTGTTTTTGTATTTCCCTGGGATTTTGTACCTTGCTTATACATTCCATTCTGCTCTGGTCTGAACTGTTTACCTGCCTGAAAATACACTCCCTTACATTTCAACTATTATATTATTAAATACCTTTTGTGGGTGAATACCTGGCCCAGTGTCATATCGTTACAAATAGGCATTAAAAAACGCAACCAACCATGATGGATAGAAAAAAAGTTTACGTCCAAGTATAAACACATAGCCAGAATGAAGCAAATAAAAAGTCCCAAGCCCACATTAGTGTACAACATGTTCTTGCATCGTCAAGGTAACGTGATAATGTCGCAAAGTACTATTACATTCCTATTTCTGTCATTTTGAGCCCTTGCAGCCTCCTGCACTCAATTACTTACCAGGTGACTTCCCGTCACAGTCTGCTAGTAAAGATGGGCCGATACCAATAACAGTACTTGGTATCAGGCCCGATACTGGGCATGAGTACTTGTACTTGTGAAAAAGGCCCGATAATCCAAGCCGATATTCCTCCACATTTAAGAGCGTTATGCTGCGCAATGCTTTACAGATTAGCCATGGATGGACATAGTTGTTTTCTTAAAGTTCCAGAGAGGGAATTGTAGCCTACTGTACAACACAGTATATAGATAGGAAACAGTCGTATTTCTCAAACGTAACGATTGAAACAACAATACCAACAAACTGGTAAATCTGATTAATGTAAATATTTCTATGCATATATTTTATATTGATGATAACAACAGTCTACTTCCTCTTTCAGAGACCAGCTTATAAAGCTGTACAACTGTTTTTATTGCTATTTAAAAAAGAAAGAAAAGTGATTTAAATGGATTAATGCTTCCATGCAATATGAGGTGATTTGTTGCACACAAAATCACTGCCTAAAAATGCCTAATCATTCCAAAGACGGAGCCACGCGTGCCTATTACTGAAAAACTAGTCACAGTATACTGTAGTGTCACAGGAATTAATAATAGTGCTGTCAAATGATGAAAATATTTAATTGTGATTAATGGCATTCATGTCATAGTTAACTCACAATTAATCACACATTTGTTCTAAAGGTCTAAATTATCTGTTTTAAATGTCCCTTGATTTCATTTTTTCCCATTGTTTCATTTTAATGCATTATCTACATGGAAAAGTGAATTGGCTTTGTGCAATTTTTTTATTGAAAAAGTCATCCATTGTCGCCTTGCTTTGACAAGGGGCGGAGAATTCGCATCAGCTGTGTGCTTGGCCATCTAGTGATATTTTAGACTGGACGTGCTGCAATGATAGCTCAGTTCACAATGACCAAAAACAGATCACTTTGCTCTTGTCAATGGAACCATTTGACAACTTTTTAAAAGTAGACTTTTCATTCTGAATTTTATCAGCATCTGTTTCGGCGTCTCGCGCTCGCCATCCACTCAAAGCGTAACGTAGCCTACTACTACTCTTTGGCCAGCTCGCAAGCTCAAAAAAGTGTGTGCGGCGGTGCCTGTGGTTTTGTTACCAGTCTAGCTAGATCTGGTGTGTTGTAGTTTTTCTAACATACTAGTTGTTACAACAGCATGTGAATAAAACTACAAAGTTTGCTAGGCCAAAAAGACTGTTAAAAGACTGTTAAAAAAATTCCCGCCATTAAAATGTTTTGCGTTAATGCTGTTAATAACGCGTTTAACTGACAGCACTAAATAATAATAAACCTTCAGGAAGGAATGACAAATGTCAGTATCTTGCAACACTTCTGGGTGAACAAAATAGTGGAAGTTCTGACATACTAACCTTAAGAAATATAACTTAAAGGAAATATGATGTAGTCTATTTATATTTCGTTCAATAGATTGCAGTGATAGTACCGCTATAATTGTGTACCGATTATAATAAAACAATCAAATACATTAACAGAATATTATATGATTAGATAATTATGCCTGTTTGGAGAAAATAACTTCAAACAGACATTCTCATCTTACACAAAACGTCTGTAATGCTTAGTGCAAATGCAAACATGCAAAAATTACATTCGCTTTCACAAAAGTGTTTCTCTCATTTGAGCTAATTAGGTAAGGAGACGTAAACTATTGACAAAACTCAATAGCGCCCCCGTAGCGTCATTTTTACCATATCATCCTAGAGAACAATCCCGGCAAACCCGTCTTATAACAGTGGAACGAAGATCAATGAATAAGAACGGTAAACAAACAGGCATGAAAGGAGCAACCAACCATGATGTTAACATGGATAGAAAAAAGTTTATGTTCAAGTATAAACACATAGCCAGAATGAAGCAAATAAAAAGTCCAAAACCCACATTAGTGTGCAGCATGTTCCTGCATTGTCAAGGTAACCTGATAATGTCAAAGTACTATCACATTCCTATTTTTGTCATTTTGAGCCCTTGTAGCCTCCTGCACTCTATTACTTACCAGGTGATTTCACTTAAGTCTGTTAGGGCTTAGGGTATAGGAGGAACATTGGAATTAGGCCTCCATCTCCCTTGTGCATCTAGAGCTCCTTTTGAAAACCCACCTCTTTTTAATAAAACTACCTGATAGCTAGATAACATTTTTTAACATTTCAATATAAATCATTTATCCTGTAATAATTTGTTTAAATATTAGTAGCGAACTAGCTGAAAGATTACACTATATGTAAAAGTATAGCTTTTCTATTTCAATAAATTCTGGGCTGAAGACAATATGTTCTACCTAAATCACCAAATAATGCATTAAGCTATTTACCCAGGGAGTTTCACAATCTCACCCACAAAGGAGTATGAAATATACAATAATGTAGTTGTTGTCTATAAAGACATTGAGTCAGTGCCTATTATTAAGTGTTCTTGCCTTTGGCAAGGAACACATACTATTATCCGACATATATATTATTATTATTCAACTTATAGCAAAAATGTGCCCCCCTACTCCTCCAAGAGTTTTTAAACTACATACAAGAGTAAGGTACGTGCGGCTCAATCCCAATCGAGTTGCTATTGTTTTGTGGAAAGTTTCGTAAAACGATTTGCGAAATATTACAGTTTTCGTGGTGAAAAAATCTCATAGGAATGAATGGCCCGAAATTTCCAAGTGATACTTCTCCCAGAGTTTTTATGCTACACACATAAGCTAGTACCAAAACGTGCAGCTTGTTCCCCTTAACATTCCTGTCATTTCGTGAAAGGTTTCGAAAAACGGTTTTCAAAATAATACCGTTAAAAAAGTCCCATAGGAATGAATAGAGAAATTCTTCAGGGACACTACTCCCAGAGTTTTTACACTACAGACACAAGTAAGGTACCGAAACGTGCGGACTACTAGTGGCGGCAAGAACACTTCACACAATTTCCCCAGAAATTGTACCTAATCTAGTAATTATTATTTTTAGTAAATCCCTTATAAGTAAAATAAACTGGTAATTTGATATCCAACACATATTTATCCAGTTTATTGGTAACATATAGGCCTATGTACTATTTACACACAAACTCAATATCTAATCCAAAATAGTATTTCAATCAGTAATGAAATCTGCTATGATACACGTTTAAGTTATTGATTTTATTCCACTGACTTGCTGCATTCACAGAAAGTGGCATGCCGTTAATGTTTTTGCTTCTGCTGGGTTGAAGCTATGCTACTGAGCTAGAGAGTCTGAGGAAACTTGCCCTACACAGCCCAAATGTCTGTTTTCAAAGCTGGCAGCCCTATGCAGCATATAAACGGTGCTAACAAACTATTCCAACTTCATGCAGAACCATTTTGTTTAAAGCATTATGAAGAATTTGAAAGTGACTTGAGGTTTCTAAGTGACTCAACATAAGAGCGGTTGAATTTTCCATGTTTCAAATGTTTATAACAGAAAACATTATCTTTAAATACCAAATCATGCGCATCATGTGGGTGTGCTCTCTGACCAATTTGAAACTGTTTTGAGATTTCTAAGCCACATGATGAAAAGCTATTGAATTAATAACTTGGAGGAACATCATTGATTCACGGTCCCTAACCATAGGCAGACAGCTGTGTACTTCATCGATACACAGAGCTATAGTGTGGCTGAGTCCGGGAAAACAGGACTGATCTTTTTCTCTTGCTTGTTCTAGAAGAATGCACAAAGTTCTAGGGTTTTAGAAACCAAATTCAAAACTGCCTACTGGTTTGAGCTTCAAAAACCCAATAACAAAATCTTGTCTTGTACGAAAAAAAATGTACTTGTCCGAAGCAGACATCGTTTTTTTACATGCATGTCTGTATTTCTGGGAAACAAGCAAGAGGCCTATACATTTTCCCTGTGTCATGTTGAAACCAGGGAATGTAAGCTAAGTACATTTTCACTTTTCCCTTTCAGGGATGGATTTTTGCAAGCCAGGGCATTAAGGACATCTAGAAACAACTTGCCAACAGAATTACTATTAAAAGCAGCAATTTCATTCAATGCGAAGTGCCATCACATTTACAACAGAGCCTCAAACTAACATTTTGGTCACTCACTGGCAAGTACCACTGTATTCACTCAGATTGATTAGCCAATATGTTTGACAACATTTTCTCATATAATTGATAAATTCCCAGTTAGAAATAACATGGTATATTGCTGCATCTTTTTTTTACTTCTGTGACCGAGACATAAGATGTGACAAAAGTTGTAGCTACCGCTTAAATGTTACCATGGTAACAGGGTCCGCAGAATATATCTGTCACTTGCTATCATAGAAATTAAATGGATAGAAAGGTCATTCCAATTCAAATCAGTGTAGCAGAATGGTCAGAGTGGCAGCCATTTTTATGTATACCATGCCACTGCAAAGATCTAGGTACCTACTTCGCATTAAATCGATTCCTGTGTTGTCACCGTGACAACTAGCAACAATCCCCATTTTGTTGTGTACTAATCGAATGACCACACCAAGCAGTTCAAAGGCCTTTCTATCCATTCTATTTCTATGCTTGCTTTTTAGACGTCCAATAGTTTCACACTTCAGAGGTGTAGCCTAAAACTTTACTGTTGTAACCTATTTCACAATATTTATTTAATCAGCAGTTAATTTTATATTTGTTTTATAATAATCTGTTTGGAAAACATCTGGGATTACTAATAAAATAATCCAAACATTGGTTTAATTAGCTCCCATCAAAATTGCAAGCAGGTGCTTCTTCAGCAATGAAACCAAACATGATACCGACATGATATATGATAAGAAAACATATTATGGCAAAATAAGATAGGCTACTTGAATTTTAATCAGTTGTTAATCTACTAAATTTGCAATTGAGAATTTCGACATCCTACCGTTACAGTTGTGTGTGCGTGCGTGTTTAAGATTTTCTGGTCAAACGAGAACGTCGCTTATAAGAATCCAATATGGAAGTCAGACTCAACAAACACCACTACCTCACGTTTTTTCACCAATGAGCTCTTAACATTCCGCGCTTTGTGCGTGAAATGGTTACTTGTTTTACATTTTTTGATCACGAAAAATAACATTATATGGCTTAATCGTATCACATTCACATTAAATCCCTCACATCTATAATACATGATTTGCCCTTTATATTTTCTACATTGACTTATAGCCTACTGTTTACAATACTGGGGAAATAACTCACTTTTTTCCAACCCTGACTCGTAACAACATTCATGAATTGTCTTTGTGAAACATGCTCATTCTATTTCGGCCACTGTTGTCACGCGGAGTTTAATTAAAGAGGTGATTGTTTTGTCCACAACTATTAAACATCAGTAACACTTTGAGTATCACTATGGTATATTATAGTTTTAGACTACTTTTGTCGATAAAGTATTAACAGAGAGCACTTTCAGCAGTGTGAAAACAGAGCTGTGTGTCATGTGACCACCGTGCAGCAAAACCGTGTTTGAGAACATTAGATAAAATCGCGGTCATAGTCTACAAAACACACACTGATTTTTTGCCAAAAAGTAAGAGTCACCAGGATTCAATTAATTTGTTTAGCTCAATCAATGTACTTGTTAAATTACATAGATTTTACTTGTTCATTCGGAAAAGTAATTCTACGAGCTCTACACCGACTACTTTTTTTACTTGTCCCGGACAAGCGGACAAACCTTAATGTCAAGCCCTGTTTATAAGAAATCCAACTATTTCTAAAACAGTTTCACTGTGATTTCAATACTCTTCCTACCATTAAAAATATTGCCCAATCGTATTTGGGCTACAGGGAAGATGTTACAGCCATGTTACATTTACACCCGCGGTGGGCTGTATGTTTCGTGAACACAGGAGGCTATAGCTAATATATACAATACCATAATAGTCACAACTCTCAAAATAAGTATAAAATCGACCACACACATTCAACAGAATTCAAATCGAATGCATAATGTACACCACGGCTAGTGCAACTGAAGTAGAGTAATAAAAACAACTTACGATTAAAGTTCTGGGTCCAAGGGAGCCAGTGATGTGACGTATTTTGCCCTCATCAAAACGCACCCACAGCTCTCCAACTTCATCCACAACACTTTATGCAACCTCTCCAGTATTGATTTTATATTTCTTTTGTTTTGTCCAACACAGCTTTCTCCACTACCTCCCATAGATTTTGGTTTACAACACGCTTGGTCCGGTTGTTGTTGTCGTTATTGGTCGCTACACACAGAGCCGGCCCTAGACATTTGGGGGCCCTATGCAAAATTTGGTTGGAGGCCCCTTTGACCATTTTAAGTAAGGCCTAAAGAAAAGCTATGACTACCTAATAACTATACGGTACATACTATTATCATTATATCTAATATGTTTGATGTCTAACAGAAAAAAGTATGATACCACTGAGCTGTGCAGTGCAAGACTGAACACACACTGATGAACTTGCTGAATAAAAAGACTGATAAAGTGATTTTCACTGACCAAATATAATTTTTTTATTGACAACAGTTTAAGAGGCACAAGCATATATATATAATTTAAATTAAATAGAGCAAATAGAATAATATTTAAATAAAATATTATATAAAATAATAAATAGAACATTCAAATGTTAGAATTTTTCAAATAAACAAAACAATAACATCTAAAACACCACAAACAAGATCAATAGTAACAATAATAATAATAACAATAATAAGAATAAGGTAACATTTCAATAGAATTCAAATCCAAACGTGTGTATTTCTGTGCGTCCCATTGGGAAAAAGTTATTCGCTAAAAAACAAACATTGAATTAAGAATAGACAATAAGGTGCCAATATCTGACTTATAAGTAGGCCATTGACCATGTATTATTGATTCATTCCTCAGAATTGTTCTCTTCTTGCCTTCCTGGATGCAAAGTCCTTCATAACCTCATCATATGAGATCTGTCTGCCTATCTGGTGATTGATGCTAATCATTGCCATTCCGCTCAGGCGTTCCTGACACATGGAGGACCTCAGGAATGTTTTTATGAGTTTAAGATTAGAGAAGCTTCTCTCTGCAGTTGCCACTGTCACTGGAAGAGTGCAGGCTATCCTTAGCGCTACCCAAAGATTTGGATATAACTCACACAGCCCACTTTCATGTATATGAATAAGTAGCTCCAATGCTGTCATGGTTTCTTTGGGAAGCTCTGGGAGGTTCTGTATCTCCATGGCTAGCTCTCTCCAATCAATATCGGCCTCTTCTCCACAGGTGAGTGTTTTTCCAAGCTGGGCACATTGCTCTTTGAGTAACTCTTCATCCAGTTTTTGGAAGTTCAGAAGCACTCCAAATTTATCTTTTACTGCCCCCATTGACTTGAATCGGTCCTACAAAGACTGGATGCTGCAGTCCACAACAACATTAAAAAATCCTGTTTCCAGTCTCTTCATCGCAGTGATCACTACCTCGTCAGCTGCCTCATAGGTAAAGTGCTTCTTTGTACTTCGCAGCCTCTTCTCTTTCAGCACTGCCTCAACATTCATGTTTTCACAGAGCTCTTTTGCAGTGGTCTGGGCATCTACAAACCCAATTGCCCTGTAGGTTTGTAGCGATGCTTTGGTTTTATCTATGAGACTTACTGCTGTGTCCAGCTGCATGTTGACAGACTGAAGGAGCTTGCTAACTGTGTTCATTTTTGATAGAATGTCATACCAGACAACTGAGCAGATCTGGAACCTAAATGATCCAATTTCTTCTGCAAGGGACTGGGCCTCAATTCTAATCATAGGGTCATTTGTCTTTTCCCTCACCTCAAGCAAAGCTTCCCTGACTTTGAAGGTGTGGTAGCGTAAAGGCTCAATGCTGTTAATTTGGCTCTCCCACCTTGTTTCACTCCAGGCCTTGACAGTGAGGTCCACGTGATCTTTTAAGATGGCCCACCTCTGGGAAGCAGCTGCAAATAAGGTGTACAATTTCTGCACCACTCCGAAGAAGTGTGTAGCATCCACTGACCCCTTGGCTGAATCTGCCACCATCAGATTTAATGTGTGGGCTGCACAAGGTACATAGAGAGCTCGAGGATTCTTCTTCAACAGTCTGGCCTGTGTCCCTTTATTCCGGCCTTTCATGTTGGCTCCATTGTCATAAGATTGTCCTCTGCAGTCCTCAAAGGGGATGTTCAGCTCCTCTAGCCTTCTTAAAATCAGTGTGGTTAGGCCAAGTCCAGTTGATT
>JACXGM010031702.1:0-12874 GCA_016801145.1 Umbra pygmaea
TGATATTTGGCAAAGTATTGTTTATTGATGATTCTCTGTTTGCCCTCACAACAACTCAATAATTATTAGCAATGAATGTAATAGATATTACATGAATATGCTATTTGAACAGATTCAGATCATTGGTGAAGAATCATATAGCTTGCTATCCCTTTTGTTAACTTTAGCAGATGATAAAGCTATTATGTCTAATTCTATAGAGATGATCACTCATCAACATATGGGGAATATGTAATAATATCACATTGGATAGTTGGCTGTAGTACTAAATGTCATAGTCATGTTATTTTATTTTATATTAATTTGCTGCTGGGTCATTTTAGGGCTAGTGTAGTTGTGCACAGTTTTGCAGAATACCACTTTCTGGCTCATAGCCTACTTATGCAATATCATTTACAAACCAGAGTTTTTGCAACAATTTTGTTAAGGTTATTTCATTAGATAAACCATGTCCCGGGTCTTACATATGTTTTGATTGATCACAAATAAGATTGTTTAGTAATACTACAAGCTAGAATACATAATCCTCTGCCAGTGTGCATAATTAAATTCTTGACCAATCACAGGTATTTTTCATTATTTTATTGTGCATTTACTGCGGCATTGGTCTTAAAAAGCATTTTGAGTGGCATTAAAAAAGTCTTAAATTTAATGTCATCAAACCTGCAGACTTCCTGTCTATTTTGTATGCAGAGGTTCTCAATCTATTTGGCATGTTGCCATGACAGTGGCTAACAGTGGGTCACATGAATAAAGAAACAATATTAAATAATTATATTATAGACAGGCTTGTGGGCCCAAGTTCAGCTGTCCAAAATTGCAGGTTGAGGACCACTGCTTCACTAGGCTACTTGTGATTGCAAATTAACAGCTTTTTTGAATGCTTCTTTTGTGTAGGTTTGAAATAGAATCACTTTTGAATTAATGATTTCCTTAATTTTTTTGGTCAAACGATTATTTGCGGATTAGAAAAAACTATCCTGTTCACTAGTGATAGGCTCTGAAGAAATGTATCCACCAGGTTAAAAAAGCAATAGAAGCGATCTAATAGAAAACGACGGGTGATATGTATTTGAACATATGTCATGCTCCCATATCATTTGTGCCTACATTTTCGTCTTTACATTTATGCTCTGATTTTGCTGCTTGGTGTTTATTTAAAAATGATGTTACTGCAGCAGTTTGCTGAACTTTTCTGCGGGAGCCACCAGCTTTTCAACACTCTTCCACACTTCTCCCTTTCTACTGCGTGATCGTGTCTCAGGTGCTGGAAAGGTATTGTCATGCGAGTAGGCTACCTCTGGCAGCAATTGTTTTACTGCAGTTATGCATGCACAGGAAAGTCTTATGTTAAGCATATGTAAAAAGCACTTAAAAAAAGTAACTTAAAGTTTTTTAATGAGTTACTTTCAATAAAGAGTAAAATAACAGTTATTTCCAATAAAGAATAATTCAGTAACATAATGTAGTTACATTTTGGAAATGAAATGATCTACAAGAAATGCTCCGATATGCAACACTTTTTGCCCCACCACTTTTGGACTTGTGGTGCCACCTCTGGAGGCTGGCAACACGTTACTTAGTAATGCGTTACTCTAATCCAGTGGTCCTCAAACCCTTCCATGGAGGGCCTAGTGTATGCAGGTTTTCACTTTTACTTTGTACAAGCCTGATGGAGTAGCTCACTAATTGGTTAGTATCTCCCCTCACCTGGCAGTCTAGGTCCTAAATATGCTCTAATTGAAGGGAAAGACCAAAACCTGCATACACTAGGCCCTCCATGGAAGGGATTGAGGACCACTGCTCTAATCTGACCTCTTTTTTTTCAGTAACAAGCAATCTAACACATTACTATTTCCAAACCAGTAATCAGATTTAAGTTACTTGTCCAAGTCACTGTGCGTTATCATTTTTGTCATTTTCCTTAGTAAAAATAAATATTTTTGCTATCTTCTTGTGCCTCGGGTAGTGAAGTCACGTATGCGACAAGTCACGTTTTCTAGCTATAGGCAAGAACCGTTCGCCTGGCAACACAACCTCAGATGTTCCTAATAATAGCCCTTGTAATTCATTATAATAATCATTGTTAATTCATTGCATAGATAGGTAGTGTGTTCATGTGTTGCTAAAATTACTCTATTGTTGGATAAAACAGACTCTAGTGAATGTTTTTCAAATGTAATCATGTTTTCACATGAGACACTGACAATATAATCAATCAAATTGTGTGTACAACGTATTTGTTACTCTTTTTATTAAAAAATGTTACTAAAAACAATTAAATTATTATTTTTGCTATCATATACTCTTTTTTTTCTTTACACACAATACAATTGCATTTGGTTAATTTACTAGCTTTATAACAATTTACCAATGATTATTCCAGTGAATTAAAATGAGCAAACAAAGAAAACAACATGTTAAAAAGGATTTAATAGTTACATTATTAATAGTAAACAATGTAGATTATAAATAGTATGTTTTGCCATTACAGTGTTAACAGTTAAATATGTCAGGGCAAGAAAGACTGTCTCTATATAAAAAAACTAGTAAATAGTTTAAGTTCAACTTAAAATGTCAGGAGATACATTGTTGATGTTACTGTTAAAAATGCACTTCCAATAAATTGAGTGTTGGCAAAACCGGTTGTCATTTTTATGTTGAGGGGGCGGGGGTCTTGTCGGCAGCTGCTAAATGTCATCAGAAGCATGAGCAACATCATGGATATATACAGTAGGGAGCACACCCTTGATTTTCTCATGTGCATGCAATATTAAATGTGCATAAGAGGCTTCTAGAGAAGGCCTAGATAACTAATCGGCATAATACTACACTGCAATGTGCCAACCATTGGTCCCTTCCTGAAGGACCAATCATTTTCAATTCAGAAACCTGCCTCACCTGAGGTCTCACATCCACACTTAAGAGAGGGAGAACCAAAGGGCAGTCAACATCTGTACGAGGATGCCAACAGTTCCTACTTTATAGGCTTAGAACGTCTGCGCAATTTAGATGCGAAGTGTTCTGCTGGAAGTTGTCCTCCTGACCAGAGATCTTGACTCTTCAGCTCTACTCCAGGGAATCAAAATGGTTAACTCACCTGGGGACTCATTTATCAAGCGTGGATACAGATCTGTGCACAAACCATCCTTACTGTCCAAAGACTAAAAAAGATGCAGTCTGTGATTTTGCGATTAACAAAATGTTTCAAATCTCCTATTTTGGCCTGGATGTGTAATATGCTATTTCAATTTACACTATCTAGAGGATAACCCTACCCCCCCCATCATTTGACATTCAAAATAATTAGTAATGAAATTAGAAACACTATTTAAATATGTCAACACACATGTCCTTATGTATTTGTTTATGATGCATTCAAATAAAAGAGAATTTGCCCTGGAGGAATTCCAACTGTAGGACTTAATAAGCTATTTGGTCTGTTAAAGCTGTACATTGGTATCCTAAGGTTACATGCCATTACTCCCTAAGGATAAGTTTGCCAAACTATTTGTGTCAATTACTATAAATCTTTGCAGGCCTATGCCAAACAAATGCTAAAATCAACTTACAGTAGAACCCATTCAAACACTGTGCTGATGGCTAAGTGCCTGCTAGCTACATTTCATTAGCATAAAGCTAACAAACAGCTAACTGCTATTTAAACAGAACTCCTGTTGGTACATCCCATACAAATATGTTCATTCACATTAACTAAACCAACTATAAAATAAACCAAATTAATAAACCTCATAGCTAACTTTCAGACACCATTTTGTTTCGACCCACTCCAATGTAAACCTTAAACATTAGCAAACCTCCATTATTGAATAAGAAATGTTCCCACTCGATAAAAAGGTTGTCTTCCTTACATGTACGACGTAGTTCATTTTATCTCAATGTTTTTTGAGACATTGTACTACATTACATACCTGAATGTTTGACATGGGGCACAAATCATGACAGAGTCAGTAAGTATATGGACATTTACTTAGTAATCATGTATTCATCTAGTCTACCACAGCATATTGAAGTTGAAATTAATTAATGAATATTAAATCAAATAGCAGACTTTAATTTCAGGGTATTTAGAGCCAGATCTTGTAAACAGTGTTGGAATTACATCTTGCTATCTGTTTCCAAAATTAACTGGACAATTGGCTGCACTATGGCAAGATGTCATTCCCTTATTAGTTATTTTACACAAGCTGATAAAATGTCTAGATTTGATTTCAAGTATCTGTTGCTGTTAACCTTTATATTTTCAGAGCTGCCAGTGAAGCACACACACACACAAACACTTCCAGAGCTGCCACTGCCAGTGAAGCACACACACAAACACTACTGATTACTCTTTATTATGCATGCGTTTAGGATAGTTTCTATGCTAGATGAATCAAGCCCCTGGTGTCAGGTTCTGAATCACCACATTTTGGAAAAAGAGGTAGACCAAAAGCTGTTTGTGCTCTAAGATCTAAATGTCATGTCCCTGCCATGGTGTGTGTTATCTTTGGTTTTGCTTGATTACTATATGCAATTAATGATGAGGTAGAACAGAAAACCAGTAGGCCCCTTCATATGATACTGTGAGAGAGCATATCTGTATGTTTGATTTACTGTTTTTGCAATCTTCTTTTAAAGAAGTTGTTTTGTGTTTTGCAGGTTCCATACTATGAATTTGAGAAGCTTCAGAACAAGACTGAGGTTATTGAATACCTTCACAAGAAGATCTTCCCCCTTAGCTACCGGCTAAGTTGGTGATGACTGGACTTTGTGACAATGATAACCTAATATGCAGGACAAATTACGATCGTCTAGTTCACAGGTGTCAAACCGGTTCCACGGAGGGCCAAGTGTATGCTGGTTTTTGTTCTTTCCTTTCAATTAGAGCCCAATTAAGACATAGACTGCCAGGTGAGGCGAGATCCTAACCAATCAGTGACATTCAATCATTCAGGTACAAGGTAAAAGCGAAAACCTGCAGACACTAGGCCCTTTGTGGATCTGGTTTGACACCCCTGGTCTAGTTGATGCTTCAGTGCTGGTTGTATGTCTAGAGGTGAATGACTGTTTCACAGTTGGTGTGTATGCATAGCTTTCTTGGACAGTTTAGGGGGATTTGAACACAGCATGTACTGTAGACCCCTGATACACAGATCTGTCCGTTAAGCCAGTTCCACTCCATTTTGTCATTGCAACCTTATGATCTGGAACTTATTTTGAGCTTGTACACCAGGTGAGGACAATTAATGTTGAGGTAGAACAAAAACAGCTAGCTCCAGCCCTCGTAGTGTTAGATTTGAGTATCCCTGTCGTACATTGTCACAGAGGAAACCTCATTAAATGATGTGTGTGTATATATACAGTCATCTGAAGGATTGTAATTCTGCACACTCCCTGTTCAATAGTATTATTAAATGTCTATTATATTTAGTCCCAATTGTCTGATTCATAATAAATATCTTTCCCATTGATGGGATATTAAGGAAAGTTGACTAGTATCACTGTCTCAGTTACAGCAACAACCTGGGAGCTTATTGTTAAACTGTCCTGTCTCCACCAACCATCAAGCCATGGCACAATTTGAAATATAATAATTTATTTTTATTGGTAGTTAGCAAGAAAGTGCTGAAGTAAAACGGTAGGACTAAATACCAAGAATCAAATGCAAAGAAAAAATATTAAAGAATTCATAACAGGGATGAGCTTTACTATTGATTTTCTTACCAATGATTCACATCTGAAGAACTTAAAACAATATGATTTTTGCTTTCCACCACCATGTAATGTCTCAGTCTGAGAAATATATATATACACGTGTGTGTTGTAAAATGGCTATGATACATAAAAAATTGTCAGGAGTGTTGCCATTTGTTTTTGTCTGCTGTCCATCCATTATGTAGCAGGGATCTGTGGCAGGCCAAATTCATCCACCAGAACTCCATCCTGTGAAACGGACAATGAATTACAGTGGAGTCAGAAGCTGCAGCCAAACCTAAATGTGTGCACAATGTTTCTTCATGCAAAGTTATGTCCCAAAGATAAAACTGAACAGTTCAAACAATGCATTCCTACTGTGTAATGACAAAATGGTGTTAGTTGTCATTGCACTAACAGAATGGAATATTTTGAAAATTTTCCATCACAAACTGAATATTGAAAAGGGTGGTTGGAGAGACAGGTACCCGGTTTGTTGCCTTGTCACTGGGTACACCCTGTGGAATGGATGGAGCAGTGCTGGCCTCATCCAGGTAGGAGCTGTCATCATCCATCAGCAGCTCATCTCCCAGGGCATCAAGTTCTGGAACCATACAAACCGTTATCAACAGGCATTCTATCCATGTTGGGGCTGCATTTACTACTTTTATGACTGTATTTAACAGTGTTTCCTCTGGATTAAAAAAAATGAATTTCAAATAAATGGGCATTGGAAATCAAACCTAACATGTGCTGTGTACATGTATAACTACTTTCCCACTGTAGGTTGCACTGACATCTGAACCTGTATACTATCGAGACTGTAGAACAAAATGCCAAAATAAAAGAAGTTGTTCAGTGGATAAGACAATCAGTGGCTAATTACCAAATGTACAGAGTACGATTATAACTGTTGGAAGTCTTACTGGATTGTTTCCTATGCAAATGCTATTAAAAAAGCCCAAACCGATTCCTACAAGATACTGTTTCAATCTCATAGTAGTCCTATAGGATCCTATTATATTAATAATGCAAAGTGCTTCCATCACCCTGACATTAGCTACATTGGTAAATCATCATTTATTTACTGAGTGCAAGCAGCAGCAGTCAAAATATTCTGTCAGGTTGGTATCCTATTTGAAATAGGTATTGAATTAAGAAAACTTTGGCCATTATAGTTATCTAGAACATAGTAACAACTGCCGCTCTTGGGAAGCAACTCACTGACGCCACAAGCACCTCCGCACAACTTGTTGGCTAGTGTGCGCGTCGCTCAACTATTGTAATAGACTGCTTCCTTAGCACAGTTTAACTTTCTACCGTCTGTTGTTGTCATCTTAAACTTACTAGCCACAGCTGTAGTTAGATAGCTATTAGTGTAGCTGTTAGGGAAAAAGCTTAGTATGACTCTGAAGTCGAAGTGCAAAGACATTTTGACATGAGCTGCAACTCCTAGCCCTGAACAGATTGATTGGTACAAGGACTGTGTGCTGTGTTTCTCATGCATGAGGGTAATAGCACAATGAGCTCAATAACATTAAGAAGAGCGTCATAACCTGACAAATTACCTAAGTAACAAGCAAATTCAATTCCTGTATTAAAAAATGTTAAGTCTGAATTTTTGTGTTTTTCTTTTTGGCTCGGAGGCAATGGTTTTAATGAATGCAGTGGAGAGGCTGGTATTTAAACAAAAATAATAATACATACACCTGCATGGATCATCATGCTGCTGTACTGACCTGCTTCCAGGTCATCATCATCAATCTCTGGCGTTCCGTAGCTTCTGCCCATCGCTTCCTGAATCTCATTGGCATCTTCCATCATGTCCTCCAGCTGATCATGGAGATCCTGCAAAAGGAACTAGGCTTATAAGGCAACTCAGACCCTTGAGTTTATCTCCAGAACTACCTGGAATTAAGAAAAGCTAGATCCTATATTCTGAGGTTAAAGAAGTACTGAATCTGACATTCTCTCTGGACATTACATGGTAGAATAAAAAAACATTTTTAAAGTTGTGACTTTCATGGAGCTCAGCCTTGATGGCTTGTGATCATCAATCTTCTTCTTGATCACATTTTAGAGGTTTTCAACAGGGTTCAGGTCTAGAGATTGGGCTGGCCATGACAGGGTCTTGAGCTGATTGTTCTCCATCCAAACTTTGATTGACCTGGCAATGTGGCATAGAGCATTGTCCTGCTGGAAAAACCAATCCTCACAGTTGGGGAACATAGCCGGAGCAGAGGCAAGCCGTGATTCTTCCAGGACAACCTTGTACGTGGCTGATTCATGCATCCTTCACTAAGACAATCTGCCCATTCCAGCCTTGTTGAAGCAGCTCCATATCATAACCAGGTCTCCGTCTAACCATTAGACAAAGTGTTGGGCAAAGCTGAACATTGGACTCGTCAGAGAAGATGACCTTACTCCAGACATCTACAGTCAAAACCTTGTAGTCTTTTGCAAACCTCAGCCTGGCTCTTCTTTGCTTCTTATTGACGCTTTGCACATCTTCAGCCCTGCCCCTAGGAGCCTGTTTTGAACAGTCCTTGCCATGCACTTCACCCCATCTGACGTTTGCCATTCTTTTTGGTAGTAGGTTGAAGTCCTCATACGATTGTTGAGTGACATCTTAATGAGTTGTTGGTCATCCCAGTTCATTTTTTATTCCAATCACTTTTGAGGTACTACTAGTAAATTTTTTGCCATCCAGCTGTTCCTATTGCAAGAGGAGAGTGATGACCTCAGCAGTTAGTTTTATACTTTTCCTCATTAAATAAAATTTGGTTCAAGGCATCACCTAATCACCAACTCATTCAGTAGAATTAGGTGTGCCTGTGTTGGAATGTAACAGACACTAGAATGGAATGGCTGCTATACATGTACAGATGCTGACTTAAGAAATAATTGCAGTGGTCTCTTTTTTCCAGAGCTGTACGGTACATGTTTTTGCCCTGAAGGAAACAGAAATGCAATGTCTATATGAAACACCTGCTATTACCCCATAACTAGGCAATGACTTAATTTATTTATTTGTGATTGACAAATTACAAGTGTCATTTTTCTCCCCTCATAATTCCCTCTAACCATGCCTTGTTAGCAGCTCCACAACTCCTTGGACAGATCTGTTGGATGGCGAAAAGCGCACATATGGTTCATCGTTTTTGCACTGCGAGTCCAAAACAGAAGCCTTTAGTCAGATCATGCACAGGATGATAAATCAGATTATCGAACCCAAATCCCGGGCAGCGCTATGCCTCATGCAGGAGGCCCGGGGAAAGTCAGAGAACCCATGGTCAGGCTCGAACCTGTAACTATCATGACGTAGACTTCTGTGCAATGCAGCGACCCCACTAAGCCAAGCGGACCCCTCTATTCATTTACATTTTTAAAGATAGTCTGTAATCCTCTTTGTATCTGCAGTCCAATGCCTACATAATGGTAAGATGGGGCATGTCTAGATGTTGGAGTAAAAAATACCAATATTAGATTCGTTTTTACACGTACCTCAATCTTATCAATCTTAACATTCTTGTAGGCTTTCTTCATCTCTTTGGCTCCAACTTTCATAGCATCAACCTTTAAAGAAAATATGTGATTGTTTAGCCTGAGAACTGTAGCAACAACTGTGAATTGGGAGCTATGGGCTGTTTTTTGTTCAGGAGATACGGTGTCATTGTTACCGTTAGTTATGCAAATTGCGGCAATTAACATAACAGATGATAGAGTTTGAACTGCACTCACTGTGGTTTTGGTGTCTTTGAGGGTTTGGATGGTGTAGTTGGTTTGTTCCATGTTAAAGGACTGTTGTGACAGGTTATCCCTCTGGCCCTCATACCTGAAAGACATCACCACCCAAATGATAACCAACACTTCACCAGACTCCTATTCTTACCTATGGCTTATGTGCTTGATCAATGAGTTACTGATCCTAAATCAATGGATGTGTTGGCGGACTTCATCGATGACTCACATTCGCTTCTGCTTCAGTACTCTCATTGCCTTTTGCTTGACCATGTTCTGATGGAAGACAAGTGACCCAACATCAGGCATAATTTAATGTTTGCATTCATGGACCAACAGACACACAGTCTATCTGTATTGTTTAAAAAAAACTAATAGAAATGTACAGGGAGGATTTGGATGACTTGAAGCAAAACACACATGTAAAAATACCTTGATTTTAAAAGAGAAGGACAGTACATGTATAGTATAATATAACTATGTTTTCAACAAATCCATTCCTGCTGTTGTTGTTATGTTCTCCCATAACCAACTAAATTATTTTTCATTCAAACAGGAGAGAACTACACTACTCAAACCAATTAAAGTTCCTTAGTACAACACGCAATCATAGTACAACACCAAGTCAATTAAAGGTCAGGAGTATCAATCTGTCCAGTTAGGAAGCATAAGTGATTGTGAATCAATGTCACTTGTTTTTACGCAAATGAAATTTACAACAGGTGCACAGGAGCGGCAACAGCAAGACAACCCCCAAAAAGGGATTAATTTTGCAGGTGGTGGCCACAGACAATTGCTCTCTCCTCATCCTTCCTGACTGATTCTTCATCAGTTTGTATTTTGCTATTATCCTTGACACTACTGGTAGAATCATGAGGCGGTACCTGCAGCCCATTCAATTTGCACCGGTAGTCCAGCTCCTCCAGAATGGCACATCCATACGTAACGTCACAAGAAGGTTTGCTGTGTCTCCCAGTACAGTTTTAAGAGCATGGAGGAGATACCAGGAGATTACACTAGGAGACCTGGACAGGGCTGTAGAAGGTCATCAACCCAGCAGTAGGATGGATATCTGCTCTTTTGTGGAGCACTACCAGAGCCCTACAAAATGACCTACAGCGGGCTACTGGTGTGTATGTTCCTGACCAAAATGACTGCATGATGGTTGCAAAAGGGCCCAAAATCCTCTAGTGGGGCCTGGGCTGACAGCCCAGCACTGTGCAGCTCCACTGGCATTTGCCAGAGAACAACAGAATTGGCAGGCCTGCCATTGGTGCCCCGTCCTCTTCAAAGATGAGAGCAGGTTCACACTTTGGCAGTGGGTCAGTGATGGTCTGGGAAAGCATATCCTTGGATGGTCGCACAGACCTCCATGTGCTAGCCAACGGTACCCTGACTGCTGTTAGGTACTGGGATGAAATCCTCAGACCCATCATCAGAACTTAAACTGGTGCAGTGGGCCCTGAGTTCCTCCTGGTGCAAGACAATGCCCAGCCTCATGTGGTCAGACTGTGTAGGCAGTTCCTGTATGATGAGGGCAGTGATGCCATGACTGGCCCTCACATTCCTCAGATCTGAATAAGGAGATCCCCGAGGACCCCATCTGCCGTCTCATCAGGAGCATGACCAGACATTGTCGGGAGTGCATACAGGCACGTGGGGGCCATACACACTACTGAGTCACATTATGAGTTGGCGTGACTAAATTCATTGTAATTACAGGTGTTTACTTTGATTTTTGATGTATGATTTCAGCCATGTATCGGTTGGTGGTATCCATTGATCATTGTCACGTCATTTTTTAGCAGTGTATCAAAGCTAAACTCTGATAAAAATAGGGTGTGTTTTGAGTCTACAGGGGTATACATTAGTAAATGTGGACTAAGTGTAAGCACCCTAGGTGCCCACAAATATCAAGGCCAATCAAAATAATAAAAGAGCATACCAACTTTGGATAAGGGGAGCAAATCAAACATGGAAGAACAAAAGTTTCAGGCTTGTAATAACTTCAGTAGATGTAAATATTTTGAATGAGTCAGAGAAAAAGTGAAGGTGTTGCTCTCACAAAATCTTTTATTCCAACTAAAAATCAGCAGGTGAAACTTTGTTTTACTGGTAAAAACAAAACCTCCTGACCAGCGAGGCTGATTACAGCAGTACAACATTATACCCCCCCCCACCTCGAAATACAAAAAGCAAAGCAAAATCACTGTCTGTTTGCTTCACGAAGGACTATTGTTACCTTCGAAGGGCCTTCCCTCATCTTCTTCATCTGATCCTTGTACTTGACCAGTTCCAAATCGAGTCGGGCAATCTTCTTGTCAATTGACTCTGCTCTGGAGTCAACCTTAACAACAGACATAGCATAAAATCAACTAGGCAGGCAGACTGCTTTAATATATTAAAGCTTTGGTGTGAGATTAATGCGTTGACTTGTGGTGATTTTTCATTACAAAGGTTTGTAAATACATAAGATATTAATAGTAAATAATTAATACTGAATTTCTTATAATTTTTACAGTCAACACGACTAACTTACCACCTGATAAAACCTGTAAAACTGGTTTGTTGAAGGAACTACACCTTGTAGTTTTTTCAAGCATCACCTAAACTTGTCTGTTGAATAGGTAATTTAGTTATAGTACTTGAACCAATACTTTGCTAGCTAATCACACTAAGTTACTAAGTTGAAAATAAAGTATTCAACATTACTTTAAATGGTATAGGTCTTCACTGGGCTGACATGCAGGAAATCAATTCCATGTTGCTGGAATACAGCTAGACTCTACAGTAGCTAGCGATTTAGCTAGCTTACATGCAAGTTATTTTGTATGTTTGACAAAGACACTACTCTGTTATGTAATTAAAAGATATTCTTACATTTCCTATGCAGTCCGTGAGATTTGGTGGTGGTCCCTTTGGTTTTCCTCTACCGAAAATGCGGTTCATTTTTAAATAACCTGCCAACAGTAACTCAACTGAAAGAATAATACGGAGTTTAGAAAAATAAAAAGCACCCGGAAGCAACATAGATGTGACGTCATGTAAGTCATGTGACTTTGGGCGTGTTCGACACATCAGAGAATTAAACTGACAAATATATTTGTTACAGTATGATTCAAATTATGCGTAGATCATTTGATTCTCATAATAAACCCGAATTTATACAATAAAGTGGCTAAATGTATGATATTTGCATTGTGTTAACATAAAGTGTCCATGATATATGGCAGTAACATTGGCCCTCATTTATCAAACGTGCGTAGAAACCAGTGTAGATCTGAGCGCAGAAATCATCTTACGACGAGACTCACGTGTGATTTACAAAACTTTCGTATCACTCCAATTCCAGCGTACGAATGAGCGGCTGTTGATAAATCAGACGGTTGAAAACCATCGTAATTTAAATAACACGCCCAAAAATTTGCATTGATTA
>JACXGM010031703.1:0-12876 GCA_016801145.1 Umbra pygmaea
ATATTTAATTGGTATTCTAAAAGTAAATGGAATGTCTTTTCATTTAACAATATCCGGAAATGTGTCACAGGTGTGAATGTCATGTTTAGTATTTTTGAGAAGCTCATAATAATCTATGGAAGATTGAATCATTTATTAGCATATTGAAGTCATGACTGTACCTTGTATTACAGACTGAATGTATAGTATTGGAAGCCTGCTTTATCACCAAAATTGTGAGATCAGAAACGTTTGCTTTACAATCAAGGGGGTGAAAAATCCTCAGGACAGGAAGAAAGTATAGGGTCAACCTTTTGTTTAGACAGATGGGGTGTTGGTCAAGGGAGATAATTAGCTTTAGGGTTTGCGACATCTGCCTTTCAAGTTAAGATAGGAAAAAGCTAGGAATGTGCTTTGGGTCAGGTGTAATTTAATCCTGACCAGTCATAGGATAAGCAGGAAATAACAATGGGGGTTACTAGGACTGGCAAATAAGTAATTTGAACCTAAGAGTTTGGTTTTAGGATTAAGAGAAGATGCCAGGGGAGTCAGCCAATCAGGAGAGAGAAGAGTTTTTTAGGTTTGAAATATAATGCTTGTAAAAGATGTGTTAGTTGTCTTTGTCCTATTTTACCATGGATTAAACACCAGATTCTGTCTCGAAATGGCAGAGTCTTAATTTGCTCTTTTTACAAATGCTCATGTCTTTCTTTGATTAATTATTAGATACGACAGTTGCAACATTGTTTCATTTTTCATTTGGTTCAGTTTGCTTTCACACTGCACTTTTTCAAACGCACCAAACACTGTCAACACATGTCACATGGCCAGGCTGTTGGAATAGAATTACTTTGAAAAGTTTAAAGGCAAACTCGCCGTTACTTCCTGTTCTCAGAAAAAAATGGAACAACCAAATGTATATAATCTTGGGGTTTTTGGTTTTGCTTTGGTGTTTCCATCAATCAAATATTGTAATACAAGGCATGGAGTTGTGGAGCATTTTATCATTCGAATGAGACAAGTATTTCTCCTCCCTAAACCAATTCCTAACTATGGAGAGTGCTAATCATTTTAACAGGAGGAAACACTATCCTACGGGGAACAGACTTTGAAAAAAACACAGGTAATTTCGAATTAAACCCGAGGCAAAACAATGAACCGCTCACTCTACATTATCCTGCGTATTACCAGACTACTGTAGAATTAAATTCATTTGACACAAAATAGGCTATTGATTTAAAAATATTATCCTGATTCTAGGCTGAGAACTCTTATTCCGATCACAGTATGCTACACCAGAAAAAATGATCTCCAGAGGAAATGTTATAAAATACTGTTTTTTGGTTTGCTTCCTGTATTTAGGTCGGATCGTGTTCACACCTAAATTGAACTGAACTGTAGTTCACTTGGAAGCGGCCCGAGACCCCCGTTTTGAAGCGGACCAGAGTTTGTTTGTTTGGTCCGCACCAGAGTTCGGATGAGCTTTCACACCAGCCCAAACGAACCGGACTATCCAACCAAACGCTCCAGGGTTCGTTTTAAACGGACCAAACTAGGCAGGTGTGAAAGCAACCTTAGAAACAATTTAGATTTAGAAAATATTGAGACACAACAGTCAACCATAACTAACAGGTTTAGTGCGTCAAGAGTGAATTCTCCTTTTTAAGCAGAACTTTGTGAACCCAAAGGGAATATAAAGTAATACACTTTAATAAGGTCCAGGGGACATTCTGATAAATCATGCAGCAATGTAATAAAGTAACACACCCATTCAGTCAAGACTACTGCTTTTAAAGTTTATTTCATAATGTTGGCTCTGAAACTGTTTTGCAAGGCTACTGGAATTTACCAAAGTAGGCTAGTTTTTTGGCTAAAACGGCTGGCAACTTCTGTATAATAACCTGTTGGAGGACATAAAGACATTTGTGAGGTGGTTTATCTGTGACAAGACTGCTAGGAAAGATTGCCATTGCTTGTGGGGGTCTTCATCTTCCTCAACTGAAACAGAAAGGCAGAAATGCAATAGAACGCTAGGTATTAGCCTACTACACATTCCTCTTACCAGGCTACCCCAGTAGTGCTCCTCTGAGTCTCTTTAAATGTATGCTAGCTCTGTTGAGTCTTGAATGGTTGTGGATGTGCCTCATCAGGGTTTGGGTTTGCCAGCTAACAAACCTCTTGTCGGGGACCTAAGGACTGCTGCTCCTCACGTGGGCATTGGTGCAGTGCTGATTCGGAAGAGGGCATGGCATACATTATTCCACGGAGGTAAAACCCTTCATTTCAATTAGTACTTAAATTAGCTATACGTCCACCACATCTGTTGTCTGTTTAAAAAAAAAGATTTGTTTATTTGTATGATCCTTATTCTTTCATTGACTTTTTCCCATTCACATATATGGAATGCTCTTACTGATGAGCTGTGGTTGTTTTACTTATTTTCTCTTAAATGTATGCACCTACTGTGTCACTCTGGATTAGAGTGTCTGCTACATGACTAAAATATAAATGTAGGTATACACATATGTGCATGTAGCTAGAGAGAGCAGCCTATTGCTAATATAGGGAAGCAACAGCAATGTACGGTATGTGGTGTGTGTGTGTGTGTGTGTGTGTGTGTAATGTAGAAATGTGTGAGTGTGTGGGGGGTTACAGTCCAGTGCATGTATTCAAAAATAAATGAAGAATGTAAAAAGAGAGACACACTGACACTGCTTGGTCTAGAGCTGTTTGATCATATCCTGGTGATGAAATCGTCCATCCACAGAATATGAGGAGGTTGAGACCAAGAAGATACCTAGAAGCCCTTACTGACTCTTCATCAACCCTGTCAATGTGGCTGCGGATAAAGGTTCATGTCCCTCCCCTTCCTCTAGTCAGCCATCTGCTTCTTCACCTTCCTGACATTGACATACAGATTGTTGTCCTTTCATCACTGTCAAGACCATGTCCTTCGTATATGTAGGCTATTTTATCATCAACAGTGATCATGAGAAGACAGTCCTATCAGAAGCCTGATTGCTCTGGGAGGCAAATCAACAAATTGCAAGGTGCAATGAGATAGAAGAATCTATTGTGTCACATAAGGTTCACAGTACAAATGGATAATCTGATGTATAGTACATAATAGATAATAACAAGTTCAGGATTAATGATTTTATTCTGAGAATTGGCAGGGGAATATGCTGTCATAGATTCAAGGGGAATCAGGTCCACCACTGCGGCGCCAGAACATAGAAGCATTTTGGCTGAGCAGAACAGGTGCTACAATTTCTTACAGTAGGGATCGCCAAGATACTGCAGTAGGCATTTATGGTGTATGCATTGCCTAAAGTTAGGGAGGGGCCGTTCTTGTTCCCTTGCTTTGCCATAGGCCAGCACCATAGTCTTTTTAATTTTTTCCCCATTTTCCTCCCAATTCATAACCCTGCCCTTTCAGCAGTTCCGCAACTCCTTGGACAGATGCAGGATGGTGAGGGGCGCGAATATGGTTCACCAAACCACATGTCACAGAGCCACCCATTCTTTTTGCACTGCTCATCCAACATGGAATCCTTTAAGTACTTGGGGAGCACTCTCCCGCCGCCGGGAGATTTCTGCCCCCCACCACCCCCAAAAACTGGTTCACAAGTCCAAACAATCACAGTTCACAAGTCCTATTTCTACGTTATATATACATGTTATATATCTGCAGAAAGCTTAGACACTCAGGAATATAGCAAATGTCACCATTCTACAGTAGTTATAACAAAAATAATAACTTCCCCTCATAATGTGAGCTACGTGCCTTGTACACATGTGCCTCAAATTAAATGGAATGTAAAACTAGAAACAAGCCTAACACCGTCATTTATTGGGTTATATATACATGTCTTATATGTCCTTAAAGCTTAGAATCTTGGGATTCTAGCAAATATCTCGGTTTTAAAATAGCTATGAAAACGAGATAATTATTAATCATAATGTGACGTAAACAGCCAGTACCAAAAGCTGTTAGCTTGTTTACACAACTAGCCGTTTTTGTACCTAAAATTAAATTGAATGGCAAAAGGAAAACACGGCTAGCACCCTCATTTTTTAGGTTATATATACACAAGTCTCATATCTCCTTACATATATATATATATATATAAAAAAGTATTATATGTTCTTAAAGCTTAGAATCTTGGGATATATTTAAATAATATATTTAAATAAAGCAATAATATATATAATATATGTAAATAATATATTTAAATAAAGCAAACAGTATTTTAATGTGTTACATCTAAGAAGGCCTTGAATAATTTTTTTGAGTGCTGCAGGCCATTCAGGTGGCACAAGTAGTCCAGCTCCTCCAGGATGGCACATCCATACGTGTCATTGCAAGGTTTGATGTGCATCCCAGTACAGTCTTAAGAGCATGGAGATGGCCTGTTACACAAGGAGACCTGGACAGGGCTGTGAAAGGGCATCAACCCAGCAGCAGGACTGGTATCTACTCCTTTCTGCAAGGAGGAACAAGAGGAACACTGCCAGAGCCCTACAAAATAACCTCCAGCGGGCTACTGGCGTGCATGTTTCTGACCAAACTGTTAGAAACAAACTCTGTGAGGTTGGCATAAGGGCCCAATTTCCTCTAGTGGGACCTTTGCTCAAAGGCCAGCATTGTGCACCTCGATTGACAATCGCCAGAGAACACCATAATTGGCAGACCCGACATTGGTGCTCTGTTCTCTTCACAGATAAAAGAGCAGGTTCACACTGAGCATGTGTGACAGATGTGGCAGTGTGCAACATTATCCAGCATGACTGGTTTGGCGGTGGGTCAGTGATGGTCTGCCGAGGTATATCCTTGGAGGGTCGCTTAGACTTCTATGTGCTAGTCAAAGGTACACTGACTGCTGACAGGTACTGTTATATACTGCTCCCTTTAGGGAGGGGATGTTACTCCCCACTGTTCAAGGACTTCCAGCGGTCAGTGAAAGGGGTATGGGCTTGTGGGTGCAAGCAAGGACACAAACACAGAACGGTACCATTTAACCAATGGCCTTTATTTGGCCACGGCAAAATATTTGGGAGAAGAGGCTTGGCGGATCCAAAGCAAAGAAATGAGGATAACTCCCACCACTAACCTGTCCTAACAAGCTGTAAAAATCAAAAGCAAATGAAAAGGACTTTGCCTCCAGTTGTGAAAACTCACTAGCTAGGTAGTCTGCTTCGTATGGCGGAGGATAATATCTTGTACCTCTTCATTTTCACAATTGAAATGGGTGCACCGTTCCCGGAGGTACTGCAATACCAAGTTGATGCGTTGAGCGGACGGAGCAAGTCCCGTTTTCAACTCCCTGTTAAAAAAATCAATTTAATATACATAGTTCCCCGATGAGGAATGTCAGATATTAAACTGATAAGAACATATGATTCAAAGGTTTTATTATCCAATACAATACAGCCACATGGGACCAATGCTAAACACATTAGACATAATCATTCTTGAATTACCCAGGACCATGTTGACATGTTAGTTTTCCCCTCTAAAAACCTTAACTCGCCAAGAGAAGGTGTGCAATGTTGTGAAAAAAAACATGTTCATCTTGCTAGCTGAATGGCTGCACTGTTTTGTTTTACACTGTTGTAGTTTTTGCCCAGTACCTTTTGAAAGGATGTCTGGAATGTGTCTGGGGACACTAGTTGTGGCACTATGAGCATTAATTGCACATTAATTGTTTATTGCTATATTGCACATGTTTTTATGTCCCGTTATGACATTTTGATGTAATAAGTTCATTTTCAAGTACATGGAGTCTTAGAAAATATTTTTTTTACTGTGGTATCGAAATCGGTAATTGTGTTATTTTACTGGTATTGGCACAGACTATATAATCTTTGGTATTGTGACACCCCTATTCGTAATACCTTAAGGAAAGATTGACTTCAGTAGAAGTCGCACAGCCATGTAGGAGACATATAATCAATGTTCTTAAATCCTTAGAAATATGTAGTCTTATTATCATGATCTATTTGATATCATTATCTAAATTATAATAATAACAAAAACTATGGTAAAACAACCCAAAACCTAATTATACACATTATACACATGGGCAGGCATGGTGGCCTAGTGGATAGCACTGTGGCATCACAGCAAGAAGGATCTGGGTTTGAACCCCAGTCATCCTGGGCCTTTTTGTGTAGAGTTTGCTTGTTCTCCCCGAGAGTTCAGACACTTGAACTGAAATGAGGCCACATAACATGCAATTGGTTAAAATTATAATGGACAAATACATCACCTGAAAAAGTTGCCACAGCAGGGATGCCAAACCCACCGTAACAGGGAGAAAATGCAGAAAAGCACCTGGAACAAACCACCTCCCAACTATTGCAGTAAGTTATACTGGTAGCATGATTACACTATGTACTCACCAATGCCTGGCAACCAAATTCCCACACTAAGAAGAATAACAATCATTAGGGAACAATAACCACAGTCCCCACAACAAAACCACACCAACCGCACCACACACTGACACTGCACCAAATACCACTGACTACTTAGTGGTCATTTGAACTCTTGTTAGTTTGGCCACTTACTGTCTGTCCACTTACAGGCCAATGCCAACACTTACAGACCATAGGTAGGCAACACTAAGGAGCCTGTTTCTTTCACAAAGAGGAACCGCATCACTATTATATAGGCATTCAAGGGATCGGAATGCATTGATAAACACAGCTCACCATTTACAACTGGACCCCCCACTGAAGTGTGAAATGCCTTCAGGGGAGATTATGCCCCCCCTTAATTGTCCCAATGCACCCCCCCATGTTCCCTAAACACCCCAATGAGAAATCAACCAGATTAAGGTATGTTATAATAATGTCAGACCAAACCGAAATCATAGATTGTATAAAACATTTCAATAAAGCTGAAGTTTACCCCTTAACACTAGAACCGCCAGGCCTTGCAAACTACCTATAACCGCCAACTGCTGACGCCCATCAGCGTCATTAGCATACAAATCACCCTCATTAAAAACAACTCTCCTCCACAGCCTGCAGACAAGCCATCATAGCATCCAGCGATCAAGAGCATCACCTCGATTGTGTTTTTATAGGCCTAAGTAAATCTCAAAACAGATTAATAACATGGAGATTATGTTTTTGACGGTAATATATAAAAAAGTAGAATACACATATACACACACACATATACATATACACACACACACACACACACACACACACACACACACACACACACACACACACACACATACAATCAAAGGATATATACAGCACAAGATGTAGTATAGCCTAATTTCGTATATTTTTTGCCTTTATAGAATGACAATTATTTAGGTCTATATAATGAAAATCCACCACATTTACTTAATTCAGAGATAATACTTTTCTTTGTTTTATTTTGTTGATGTAGAAAGTAAAAATGATTTTCAACTAACGCCGCAATCAGAAAGTGCAGTTTTATTCTTTTAAAAATGTGTTCCATTGTTGGCTGTTATTCAAAAACAATAACCTGAATTACAACATGTCATATTTATGCTGTTGTATTTTCATAATTTTATAGGCTCTATAGAATTTGAATGTTTAAAAAAGATGTTCAACTAACAAATTCAGAGCAAATATTTTTTCGGGATCTGCATTGTGTTTCGGCAAATTAGATATATATTTTCTAAAATTTTATATTCATATACAATAGCGAACATTTAGGCCGGTGCAGTGTGGATTTTTGTGCAGTGTGGATTGCATAACGGCAAATGTGCATAACCGGTTTATTTCCATTCAAACCCTCTTCAGGTGAATATATATATTAAAATATGTACAGCTATGGAAAAAAATCAAAGCTCGATTGAAGACATGCATTTTCTCCACAAGATAGCCAGTCATTTTATATACTACATTTTAATTGAAAGCCTAAAGATTGCATCATGAACTCTGTGAAGTACCAGGAAATGTTTAATCTGACTGCTTCTGCCAGGAAACAGAAACATAATGTAGAGAGTAAATCTGCTTATAATGTTATCATTATATGAAAAAACAAACATTTGCGAATAATGAATGACACAAATTTAAAGTATTTTTCATTGGATTTTATTTTTACATTATATTAGAAGCAATATAGAAGTGTACAGTTGAATGTGCAGTACACATGTGCAGTAAACTTGTCTGGTTTGTTTGCCATGTACTGAGTAAAACTGCACCGACCTTTTGTTGGGTACAGTTGTTCATCAACAGTTATGTTATGTCCTGGTTTGTAACAAGCAATGCAGTTTTTCACAAAACTTTTCCAAGTGTCTAAGACTGCAGCAAACTTGTCCGTTTCCAAGCGTTGGCTTCTTGTATCCTTATCAACAAAAGCAGGTATCGCATAATCTCTCTGAAGCAGTTGTGTGACATTGTCTCTCTGAAAAATTGAACTCCATATTGATCAGACCAAAATGACTCCACATCCATGCTCTTCCCTCCATACACGCCACAGACATACAAAAGCGCAATGAATGCTTTGAGTTCATCAACAGACATGTCCCATGTGCTTGCTCCATTTTTGTGCGCACAAGCCATAGTGCAATCTCTTTTGTCCTGAAGCATCTGCATGCCACACAAACAAAGAAAACTGTTGTGTGCACTGCCACTCTGTGCTTTGGCATGAGTAGTTGGGCCTGCTCTTTCTGTGACGACATTCTGTGAAGACTTCCTGGTGCGCTGTGGTTGCTCCCGTTGTTGCACATTTCTACCCAAATGGTGCCGTCTCTCCAGTGGCGGCGCCAGAGTATTTTTTTTGGCATAACTATGGTGGGGCTAATCCACACAGTGGTTGGGCTCAAATCAGCATCTGAATTTCAATGTACATACACAATAGAATAGAGCATAACATCATTCCCAGTAGCTAGAAATACCACGTCGGACGGACTGACTCCTTTTTTCACACGCAAATTACATCTAGAGCAACCGACGTGGAAATCACTACTAATGGGTTAAGACAATAGTGTATTTGCGTCATTTCAAATTGTTAATTTTGTCACGCAAACCTGTCCACTACACACCCAATAGGGATGGGCAGATCGATCCAAAAATATAGGCTATATATTTAGTTTTTTCAAGATTGATTCTAGCGTAAATAGGATCAGATACCAATTTAATATACTGTTAACCTTTTCCAAAGAATAGAACTGTCAGTGCGAATGTGCGATGTTCCGTTATAGTAAACACACACACACACACACACACGCTATCGACGGAGAGAGAGCGAAAGCTCAAGCTGCGATAGTTAACGGAGTTAACACTCCAAAATCGCTCCAATTATTTTTTAAGTCATATTACAATATTAACAAACCCATCCATTGTGTGACCATGTATGTCGATCGCTGAAATATTGAAACTAAATGGGCTTGAATTGTTATAACGTTGTTAAAATAAACATGAAAGTGTGACCATGTAGCTACACGAAAAAAAACGTTTTATACAGTATACAACTGATAATACGAAACAGTACATTCTCCTTTTACAAATATTCTCTATGTATTTTCTATATATATTGTGAAGATAAATTAAAATGTTTTATAAAATGAAAATGATGTAATACAAAGTGAATGAACTAAATGTTTTAATTGCTGGTTTTATAACTCAGTCTAACCAGTAGATAGATACGCACCTCAATTCTTTCTGTTCACGTGTGCACGCAGTAAATTATCGTGCTTGCGAGAGATAGGCATGTCTTTTCATATTCCATAAGACTGTTTAATCTTGACCACTATATAACCTCACCTTCCATTTTTGTAGATAATCTTGATTTTGCACCTGTATGTTTTGTTAGTTTATTACTATTTAGCTAATTCCATGATTACACATTAACAATGCGCACTAGCCTACACGTAGAGCAAGTAACCTACACGTAGAGGCTCATTAGGCTGTCCTGACTACGGTATGTGAAGTGAGCGCTACTGGAGCGATTTTGAGTGAGAGCCTTCAAATATTGCTCTGAGCTCTGGTAAACTGGGTCAGCTCCACTCCTCGCTCCGCTTCCACTCCGCTGCGCTCACATACTCTGCACCGAAACATAAAAACGCAACTAAGTCAGCGCAGATAAATTCATGGTGGTGCTAAGGTGGGGCAAACACGATTTTTGGTAGGGCTGTAGCCCCACCAAGCCATACCCTGCCGCCGCCCCTGCGTCTCTCCCAGACTCCTGTCTCCCAGTGGCAGAAGGGTTGACTGTTGGTTCCTTTCTTGTTTTCTTGCAACGGGGCTCCGCCATTGGAGGGAATGTCTCATGATCGGAATCAGACACGTCGATTTCAACCTCAGTTCCCACATCTGACTCCCTCTCATCTAGGGTTTGTAGCATCTGCAATGCTGCTGCTGCATCAAATCGCTTGTTTCTTCATTCTGTCATTGTGAACTACACATTGTAGGTAGCTTACTCTGAGTGTCTGGATTATTTACTGGGCATTATTTACTACTTAGGGAGCCCCATCCCGCCGGCAGGAGATTTTTGCCCCCCCCCCACCCCCAAAAACTGGTTCACAAGTCCCAACAATCACAGTTCACAAGTCCTATTTCTAGGTTAATATACATGTTATATATCTAGAGAGCTTAGACACTCAGGAATGCAGCAAATGTCACCATTCTATAGTAGCTATAACAAAAATAATAATTTCCCCTCATAATGTGAGCTACGTGCCTTGTACACACATGCCTCAAATTAAATGGAATGTCAAACTAGAAACAAGGCTAACACCGTCATTTATTGGGTTATATATACACACGTCTTATATGTCCTTAAAGCTTAGAATCTTGGGATTCTAGCAAATATCTCGGTTTTAGTGTAGCTATAAAATTCACAACGTTACGGCTACTTAATATCAGCTACTTAATATCAGCTCACAAATGCAATATTTAAGTTATAAATACATGTCTCATATGTCCTTAAAGCATAGAATGTCGGGTTTCTAGCAAATATCTCGGTTTTAAAATAGCTATGAAAACAAGATAATTATTAATCATAATGTGACGTAAACAGTCAGTACCAAAAGCTGTTAGCTTGTTTACTCAACTAGCCGTTTTTTATACCTAAAATTAAATTGAATGGCAAAAGGAAAACACGGCTAGCACCCTCAATGTTTAGGTTATATACAAGTCTTATCTCCTTAAAGCTTAGAATCTTGGGATTCTAGCAAATATCTCGGTTTTAGTGTATCTATAAAATTCAATGTTAGACTACTTAATGTCAGGTACGTATCTTGAAAACAATTACATTTTACTTAGGAAATACAGGTTAGCACACGTCACTTATGTTAAGCTTTTAGTACAAAATATTTTACTTACGGTCATAAAATCCTTCTTTTTGGTCATTACCGGATGTAAACGTCCTCACAGGGCATTTTTTCTAAAAATATATAGTTTCCCAAACAAAGATAGCTCATTGGCTGTTCACTCAATCACTCTAAAATGTTATACTTATGTGGTCAGCCCCTTACCAACATGATTTGAATTGGATCCAGTATCCTATCTTAATATATAGCTTTGTAGGGTTCTTTCAAAGAGGATGTAGAAAAATAAAAACAGAAAATAATTATACATTTTCTTTATTTCATCTTGTGCCATATTCACTGCGTATATTTGTTTGAAATTAATTTTACATATCCAAAAATTTCAAAGTCTTTTCTTAAAAAAAATATCAACCATATGTTTGTCCTTGCCTCAGGTCCAGTGTAACAAGAGTTTAACTTTGGGTATGTTTTTTTAGGGAGAATTTCACAATTAGTATCTCAGGGGGGGATTGAGCCTCTGCTCTTTTGTAGCCACCCCCCTCATACACCTTCTTACACAAATATGTTAGCTGTAATATAGCCTTCATGCTCATTTACATGAGAAGCAGGGTTAGTCGTCAAAATAAATCAGTGAAAATTCTGAAAAACTATTGTTCTTCATTACACTGAAAACAAATTGTTTTGTTTACACAGGATAGCTAATCATTTTAAATCAATTTCACGTCACAGGTTGTCACTGGTTTTGTATTTTTATGGCCCCTCGTCTACCCGCTCACCTTCTCCGTCAAAACCGGTTTATCCCATCAACATTCCAGGCAACCCCTCACACACACACACACACATACTGAGCTGGCGAAGAACAACGCAGATCACATTTGTTGCCCAATTAAAAGTATAGGCTATAGTGCGGCTAAAGCTCAGTGTTTTACCATTTTATTCAAGGAAGCCTGTGTCTCATTCATTTTCCCTGTTTCCTGGATGTTTTACAGTAAACAACCTAAACACTGCCCCCCCCTGCCTATTATATATTATATTATTTCAATCAGCTGAACAAATTCTTAAGCTCAAATGGACACTTTGACAATTTTCAATCTGGCTTCCGACCAAATCACAGTACAGAGACAGCGCTCGTAAAGATAATAAATGATATTCGCCTCAATACAGATACAGGCAAACTATCAGTGCTGGTACTACTCGACGTTAGTGCTGCATTTGACACTGTCGACAATGACATACTTCTTGACAGGCTGGAAAACTGGGTTGGGCTTTCTGGGATGGTCCTAAAATGGTTCAGGTCATACCTAGAAGCAAGAGGTTACTATGTGAGTATAGACAACCATAAGTCCGAGTGGACACCCATGACATGTGGAGTCCCACAAGGCTCAATTCTCGCACCACTCCTTTTCAACCTGTATATGCTCCCACTGAGCGAAATAATGAGAAAGAAACAAATTGCTTACCACAGCTATGCAGACGACACCCAGATCTACTTAGCCCTATCGCCTAACGACTACAGCCCCATTGACTCCCTATGCCAATGCATTGATGAAATTAACAATTGGATGTGCCAAAACTTTCTTCAGTTAAACAAAGAGAAAACCGAAGTCATTGCATTTGGAAACAAAGATGA
>JACXGM010031704.1:0-12913 GCA_016801145.1 Umbra pygmaea
AGACATTTTCATGGAGCTATTGTCCCCCTGAGCTGAGACGTTTTCATGGAGCTATTGTCCACCTGGGCTAAGAAAGGTGTCATTGTTTAGATACAGGATTCTCTTCTCTCAGAGTCTTTAATGAGACTAAGATGAAGTGGGGAGAGTAACTTTTTGCTCCAGTTTCAGATTTTGACCAAACCCTTCCTGAAAAAAAATATGCAATTAGACTGAAAAGTTGTGGGTGGGGAGCTTATTATATAATTTTTTTAGTGGTTTAAATTTCTAATTGTCTGGCTGTGAAATATTAGTGAGTGTTAGTGAGTCAGCACAATTAAACATAACCTTTTGTTGAAAATACATTAACTTTGAGGTTAGGATTTTGGTATTTTCTCAGCTACTGCCATTAGCTACTTCTCCTGCCGAGGTTCACACAAAACATACAGAACATCAACAGACAAGCATAGGGCGAAAACAGAACGACATAATTTATAATGACAATTCATGAATGGACCAGTTCAGTGCTAAATTCACACAGTTAAGATGATATACCACTGCAATCAATCGCTCTACCTGCAATACCCAAACAGGACTTATGATCCTGGACCCATTATTCCATTCTGTAAACATTTACAGGGACGTTGGTAAGATTATGCAGAGCTCACGTAGTAAAACGACTACTTATGCGTACGTTGCCGGCACATTAACATTTGTTTGCCTCACAAAAATATTTGGCATAAAGCAAAGCCCAACTTGAAGTATCAGGCGGCTCAGTGGTTAGGAAGTCAGACTTGTCAGTGTGATTCGCGACTGCGTCAATGTGGTGCCCATGAGCAAGGCACTTTAGCCTAAGTTTCTCCAGGATAAGAGTATCTCCTGGACCTGAGGCCCTGGAGCATTGAGAATATAAACGAGGCTCCTCTGTGTTACTTCATTCAGGCAGCTTGTCAGTCATATTAATATCACGGCTGAAGCACTTTAGTCACCTGAGGACTTGGTTTTCCTCATAATGAACTGTATTTACTTTCATTGAGTGTACTTATGTTCAGCCATCAGCAAGCCATAATGGGAAAAGCATCCAGTCGATACTTTTGCACTCGGAATACGCACATTAATGATTTATTACTTCTGCATTATATTATAGTCTGTTGTTCAATGTGAAACACATTAGACAGACTACATTGGAATAAAACTAATTTAGGTAGCTTTCACTTAATTTAATTTACTGATGTTAATCTCTGTCTCGTCACATTTTAACTTAGTGAGTGTTGAGGAAGAACTATCAGGCAGCATTAAAGGGATTGTACAAGCAGTTAAACCAATGGGGCTATTCCAAGAAGACACATAATGACACTGAATCTAAGCTTTATCCATTGACTTCTTATTATTTACTAATAGATACATTATTATATTTATTATTTATAATTTTTCCCCTCTCAATTGGTCTTGTCCAATTTTCCCCACTAACCCCTCCACGTTGGCAGAACTACAACCCCTCCCCACAGATGCAGGATGGTGAGGGGTACTCTCAGTGTTCATCCAACCCCATGTACCTAGCTGGACGATTCGTTTCACACTGCTCATCCAACACTAAGCCTTTAGTCAGATCATGTACGGGGTGATTACGCTCGCAAACTGTACTTCTGTGATCGCCTGCTCTGCACATAAGGAATCGCTGGAGAGCGACGTGGAAAAGTAGAAAATCTGACTTATCTATCTCAAATCCCGGGCAGCGCTATGTTGATTTCCGCTGACTCGTAATGGGGGTTCTGGGCAAAGTCGGAAAAGCCATATTTAGGCTCAAACCACTGACTATCATGACGTTGTTTGTCCTGCAATGCAGAAACTTAGTCCACTAAGGCGCGTGGAACCCCCTGCTAGATACTTTTTAAAGTAGACACCCATGTTCACTGTTGTAGGCATTTTCTTACCATAGCTAATTTCTCATAATGCAGAGAATATCCCGGGTTGCTGGAAACCGTTATGTTTTTAAGTATATATACATTGCTCAAAAAAACTTAAGGGAACAATCAATCGTTACAGAATAACACAAAGTCAGTTAAACTTCGGGGATATCAATCTGTCCAGTTAGGAAGCATAAGAGATTGTGAATCAATTTCATCTGTTTTGATGCAAATTAAAGTGACAACAGGTGCCCTGGAGAGGCAACAGCAAGACAACCCCAAAAAGGGAATGGTTTTAGAGGTGGTGGCCACAGACAATTGCTCTCTCCTTATCTTTACAGATTGATTCTTCTTCAGTTTTACATGTTGCTAGTGTTCTTGTCACTGCTGGTAGCATGAGTACCTGCAGCCCATTCAGGTTGCACAGGTAGTTAAGCTCCTCCAAGATGACACATCCATGTGTGCCGTCGCAAGAAGGTTTGCTGTGTCTCCCAGTACAGTCTCGAGAGCATGGAGGAGATACCCCCTTTACACGAAGAGACATGGACAAGGCGGTAGAAGGGCATCAACCCAGCAGCAGGACCAGTATCTGCTACTTTGAGTAAGGAGGAACAGGAGGAGCACTGCCATGATCCAAATAACGAGCAGTGGGCTACTGGTATGCATGTTTCTGAGCAAACTTTCAGAAAGAGACTCCATGAGGGTGGCATGAGGGCCCAACATCCTCTACTGGGACCTGTGCTCACAGCCCAGCATCGTGCAGCCTGATTGGCATTTGCCAGAGAACACCAGAATTGGCAGGTCCACCATTGGTGCCCAGTCCTGTTCACAGATGAGGGCAGGTTCACACTGAACACGTGACAGAAGTGAAAGAGTCTGGAGACACCATGGTGAAAACTCACTCCTGCCTGTAACATCCTCCAGCATAACCGGTTTGGCGGTTGGTCAGTGATGGTCTGGGGAGGCATGTCCTTGGAGAGTCGCACAGACCTGCAAGTGCTAGCAAACGGTTCCCTGACTGCAGTTAGGTACCGGGATGAAAAACCGAGACCCATCATCAGACCTTACACTGGTGCAGTGGGGCCTGGGTTCCTCCTGGTGCAGGACAATGCCCTAGAGTATGTAGGCAGTTCCTGGATGATGAAGGCATTGAAGCCATGAACTGGCCCTGATGTTCCCCAGAACTGAATCCAAATGAGAACCTCTGAGATGTTATATATCATTGCATCCGCCACAACCAAGTAGTGCCACAGGCTGTCCAGCAGCTCACTGATATCCTGATCCAGGTCTGGGAGGAGATCCCCCAGGACACCATCCGCCGTCTCATCAGGAGCATGCCCAGACGTTGTCGGGAGAGCATACAGGCACGCGGGGGCCATACACACTACTAAGTCACATTGTGAGTTGCTGTGATGAAATTCACATAAGTTGGAGCCTGCGATTTTAATAGTTTACTTTGATTTTCGGTGTGTGTTTGAATCCAGCCCTCAATCGTTAGGTGATCCATTGATCGTTGTTACGTCATTTTGTTCTCCACAAATTACACAACGTGCAGCGAAGATTTCATCTTTCTTTAATCGAGACCTGATGTGGAATTTGAGTGTTCCCTTAATTTTCCTTATCTGTGTAAATATAAATCATCATTGTCAACCGTAAAGATTTTTAACAAAGACAACTTTATAAAAGGACGCTGAATGTCAGCCTTACCCAACCCTGATTTTCACCTCCCATTTAGCCCACTCTAAGATTTAAATCTGCTATCCTTCCCTCTGCTACAGTCAGAGACTCAGGGAGCATGAGTGGTTGGAAGAAAAGATAATTGGGGGTAGAGAGAGTGGGAGAGTGTAAAATACTGTACATAACATGGAGTTATTGTGCTCTATGACCAGTCTTTATTAAAATATCGGCTCTTGGCTATATCACCTAAGTGCTACCTATTCAATCCAAACATTTACAACAGCCCTGAACATTAAATATGCATTCACTTTCAAAGGCGTTTAGCTAGCTTACTGATTTAGCTGTGATGTACTCACTTTTACTGCTTTATGTCTTCCTTCATCCATATGAGCCCCATGCTAATATGCCACACCACAAACTGTGGTCAAATGTCTTGAACCTTGGAAATCTGTCTAGATCAACACTGACACACAGATCACTGACACACAGATCTGTCTAGATCACTATTGACACACAGATCACTGACACACAGATCTGTCTAGATCACTACTGACACACAGATCACTGACACACAGATCTGTCTAGATCACTACTGACACACAGATCACTGACACACAGATCTGTCTAGATCACTATTGACACACAGATCACTGACACACAGATCTGTCTAGATCACTATTGACACACAGATCACTGACACACAGATCTGTCTAGATCACTACTGACACACAGATCACTGACACACAGATCTGTCTAGATCACTACTGACACAGATCACTGACACACAGATCTGTCTAGATCACTACTGACACACAGATCACTGACACACAGATCTGTCTAGATCACTACTGACACACAGATCACTGACACACAGATCTGTCTAGATCACTACTGACACACAGATCACTGACACACAGATCTGTCTAAATCACTACTGACACACACACACACACACACAGTAATTTATGACACTTCTTCCAGCCAAGATCAGCCAGAGAGAGCGTCCGTAGTGAACCGCCCCAAGCGGACAGACCGTGCATCAAATACCTCCAGAGCGCTCTCTGTCTTGCGTAACCACAGTGGCATCTCATTGCTCCAGCTCTTACCCATGGCTGACAAGTCCCCTAACCTATTTCCTAGAGCATGTATCTCTCCATGCACACTTCCATAGCATTGCATGTTGCCATAGCACTGTATGAGAGTTTGCTTCAGATGTAATCACGAGGCAAGCAACGAGTCCGCGTTGCATTAGCGGGCTGCAAACTGTCGAGAGAGGGAGGAAACAAAACAAACTACATTTTGCATTAGCCAACATGAAAGTAGGAATGCCACAAGAGGCTTGAGGAGACACACAGGGACGGTTGCCTGTGTGCAGGCTGTCATATTTTTAGAGTGGCGCTGATTCCGCTGCTTAAACATCACAGCTGGCAGAGGAAGCTACAGAAAAGCCTGACTCTCAGCCTCGTACCAAAGCTGCCTGAGAAGCCACCAAACAGACACTTGTTACAATGTCCCTTCCTGCAGAACAGTATAGTACAGGTGATTATAGTACAGAACAGTATAGTACAGAACAGTATATTACAGGTGACTATAGTGCAAAACAGTATAGTACAGGTGATTATAGTACAGAACAGTATAGTACAGAACAGTATATTACAAGTGACTATAGTGCAGAACAGTACTGTATATATATATAAAGAGATAGAGAGAAACATAATTAATTGATAGATGATTACATACAGATATATTCATAGATTATATATAAATATATGATAGATACACTGCATAATACATACAGATATATAGATATATAGATATATAGATAGATAGATAGATAGATAGATAGATAGATAGATAGATAGATAGATAGATAGATAGATAGATAGATAGATAGATAGATAGATAGATAGATAGATAGATATTGATTGACTGAAGATAGATAGCTATTTTTACCTGGAGTCTTCCAAAACCAGCTAGGGATGGATTATACTGACAGGACTGCAGCCTGGCATCTCCACAGTTCAGAGTAAGTCCCTACGCAGGTGAATTCTTTATCAGGAACCGGCACAGCACATGACTACTGTAGGCTTTACCTCTCCGCACTGAGAGCTAGTTACAGTTAGTCGTCTGGCGTGTGTCTGTGAGGGTGTATTTCTGTTTGTGCGCGCGAGAGAGAGAATTGGAAAAGAGGGATTGAGAGAATGTGTGGCGGGAGGTTGTGCGTGTGCACAGCAGTGTGAGGGAATAAAGAATCAGTATTCTGAAGGCACAGATGGAGCGAGTGTGAGTGTGGAGGCACTGGGCATTGACGTGGCTGGAATAATCACCGGTTGACAAAGCATCGCAAACATCTGGGACTGACAGAGATTTCCTCTGCTTTCTGTACTTCTAACCCTCTCCTCATTTTCTCTCAATCACACCCCCAAAACGTCCCAGCCTCTCTTACGTGATGTAGCAGTCACTGTTAGTGCCCATATCCCATCCATTGGGGGATCCGTGTGTAGAGCTCCAGGAGCCGGAAGGAGGCGGCCAGCCTGACGTCTTGGTCCGGTGGCTAGAGGGGAGGACAGGCAGAGACAGGAGGTTAGTCCCTGCAGTCAAACGTCAATAAGGCTGGCTCTGAAATGGCACCCTGGTTCCCTTGAAGGGGTCTTTCCTTTGTCTCATTGACACTCCTACCCAAGCAGGTGCAATAACTATGAACAGAATTAGAACAAGTGCAAATTAGACTAGGTCTATTCTTAGCATACTATATATTCTACATACCAGTGTTTCCTAAAGTATCCTACGTGAGCAGAGGGGACACAGATTTTCAGAGAGTAGTCTAGGGCCGATTTAGATTTTTTTTGCATTGTCATTGGTATTGAAAACAATGAACAGTTGCTTTAGCTAGATAGACGCTTTTACCTTGCTCCTAACCACAAGACCAAGCCTCAGAGTAAACGTTTGTTTTACCAGTCCCTTATTTTTTACCAGCCAAAATGTTGATTCCCCAATTAAACCATAAAACACAAACATGAAATGGGGATACATTGTTATGTTTCTCAATAATAAATGTGTTCCTTGCAACAAGTACTATTGTATTTTGCTCAGCTAAACCCAAATCATAAAATGTAGAACTTGAGGTCCAAATCCTGCAACATTAAGAGCAAGTGGTTGCCATGGTAACAAAAAAAACGCAAGTGAAACTTCTGTCACTGTCACTGGCTAGACCATAGAAATGGAATGGATAGTAAGGACATTCCAATTTAAATCAATGTAGCTGAATGGTCAGAGCGGCAGACATTCCTGTGTGTACCTTTCCATTGCAAAAATCTAGTGGCCTACTTCCGCATTAAACCGATTCGCACGTTGTCACCATAACAACTAACAAGAATCGCCATTTTGTACTAATCAAATGACCACGCCAAGCAGTTCCATGGCCTTTCTATTCATTCTATTTCTATGGGCTACACTGAATCTAATGTCATGGCTAGAAGGGATACAGCTCATGTCAAAGTGACATCATACTCTCACACTGGACCGCAAGTAGCTAGCCAATTAAATGCATCATCCAACAGCTAGTTGAGATAGCTAGTCAAGTTGTAGCTAGTTATCTGGATAGCAAGACATGGAGCTTGTTAAAATTGTGTCAAAAATGTTGGATGGGTAAGAATTATTTGACTTGCATTTTAGCAAACGTTAATGCCATCTTGTCCTGGATGCACAGACATACGCTCTAGAACACTGATTTGTAGTGTTAATACAATTAATATGCACTTATGAGACTTAGAACATTAACAATTAATACTTTTCTTTTGAATGTATTTCTAATAATTAATATATTTCCTTTTAATGTATTTCTTATAATTAATATATTTCCGTAGGCAATGTACTGAGTTATAAGATAAAGAATGCTTAATAATAGCGTAAAGAATGATCTTATTGACCTTGTTGATATTTAATATCTATAAATCTGACTACATATGTGTATAAGTTAGCTGAGTGAGTCCACCTGGATTCCAACAGATGTTAGCTTGGAATCTGCTATGTAGCTAGTCTAGACGCCCCAAGCAACACTAAGCCTATGACCTATGTTCGAAGCAATCTCGTCTTCGAACATAGTCCTCCTCAACCAGCGGTAGTCAGAGTCGACATCGGCCTGATACTCAAACCAGGGAAGCTTCCGGAAGCTGAACTGTTCAGAAGTATCGCGGTCAGTAAGGAATGCCACCTAACGGAGGCTGAACTTTCTAACTGTGCCGAATTGCCGCACTGATCACCTAGTTTAGCTGAAGATCGAGTCTCAACTGGGGTAGCCTCAACTCAGGGAGGACACTTTAGATAACCAGAATAGCTCGCTAGCAATGTGTGTGTTTGTGTGTGTGTTTTTTTCGGGGGGGGGGTGATAGAATCTAAACTAAGAGTAGGCAGATATAGCAATAGTTTCCCGAAGATCTCTTAGGATAAACTTAGGAAGTCTCAGACAGAACTTGGTATAAAAGTAAATAATATTTAATTCCAATTAAAGGCATAAAATACAACTCTTTGACCGGACAATGAAATACAAATTACATACCCAAAATAGTTCACGTTCCTGAAACCTGTCGCCCTTCAGCCTAAACAAAATCTATACAGTTTAGTCTAGCAATATACTCAACCACCCAGCTATGACAAAAAGCTTGTCAGAATCTTTGCTTACGAAAAAGACTCATCAAGGCTAACTAAAACAAAGAGATTGATCCTTTCTGCTCAGGTGACTCCCACTTTATTCCCGCTGCATAAGAAATTGGCTTTTTTTGGAACAACTGGCTAGAGTTGGAACAAAATGGCCGGCATCAACACATTTACATGATTAGATTATTTACCAACTTCAAGGCAGCAACTTATGCCATTTAAATTTCCCCCACAGTGGGAGAATAGCATTTGTCTCCCCTAGTAACCTGGTGGAATATCATATAACCTGTGCAACCTTGTAGTACATGTAATAATAAAAACCTCCCTTTATGGGTCGATCAAGAAAATATCAAATAGTTAGAGTATTTGTTGTGTTACATAAGTTGATCTGTTGGTCTTCACCCTTAGGCTTGTCTGTGTGGTCCAGGGAGGGAGTTTGCCCCCTTTTCCCTGAATCTTAATTCCCCTCAGGAAATCCTTTGTGTTGAATAAGGTGTGAGAGAAAACCAGCTGTTGAACGTGCCATATTTGGTCCTGTAAACATTATTATTCCACTACAGATGCAAGTTCATCTATCTACTCGGCATTGAAGTGTCCTTCCCTCTTGCTTGCTGGAGCAGTACTGTGCTGTCTGTAGGCTACCGTACAAATTTATTTTTTTACAGAAACAAGGTAAAACTATGATGTTAACATCTATTTTGTGAGGGTAAAACAATTACTTCTATAAAACGAAATGATACTGAACACCTTCCCAAGTCACTCACTGGTTCAGTCCATATTTAGGCAGTATTACAAATCTGGTGGGAGTCGGCTAGAGCGTACCTTCTGTTGTTGCGGATGTACCACTGTGTGCGTGTCGTAGCTATAGGCTCTGTGTTGCTAACTTTTGAACTGGCTCACTTTTCTTGTAAACATCATCACCAAATCTCAAGGGGGTAATCGAGCGTCCGGAAAGCGTACCTCCTATGAGGAGAGTCTGGGGCTAACAAGGCACCACCTTCTGTTAGCATTCCATAGACTCCCATTCATTTTGTCATCATTTTGACAGCGAATAAATTTACATCTGCAGTGTTTAAAGACTGTATTTGTCCATTGTTTATTTCTAAAGAAACACAACAATGTATAAAAGGCTCCATTACCTTGTATCTCACATTATGGCCCTGTAGCAACCGTTTGTGTAAAAATAGGCTACGATTGTGTCATAACCACGCGACTTGCTGTCGCACAGTAGAGAAATGACCATATAGTCAGGAGAAGCTCGCAGGCAATCAGGGGGATGTGGAGGCATACAGTCAAGGGAGAAGCCCATAGAGAGTTCATGAAAAGCCTTGGAACAAAATATTTGCTCCTGCTCCTATGCTCATGGACAACTCCTACTCGCACTTTCCCTCTCTGCAAGAGGCAAGATTCGGAATGATTCAGATCTCTCTTGGCACAGCTACCAGAAGACTTACATCTACGTCATTAAGCTCAGTTTGAGGCTGCGCAGTACGCTCAGCCACCACCGGAAAAGGGCTTTTAATTGACTTAGGCGTCGCTGTGTCCATTTTATTTACTGTCTATGCCAAATTTCAGTTAACCTCTGCTAGTCTACATTACTTTTGGTGCAGCTTTTAAATTTTACTTTACAATAATAGCTAAATATTAAAGCGCAACCAATTTGAAATATTTTTTTCCGAACTAGCTAACTACAGCTAGCTCTATAGTCAGAAGGCAGGACAGACTGTGTGTAGTGCACATTAAACCTACTTGGCATGGCAACCTCATATGCTTGTGAAGTGAACTCTGACTGCACTCTTCCCCTTCAACCAATACAAAATGGCCATGATATACCAGCAAGCAGCAACTTAACTCCTCAAGTAGCAAGCTATTTCAATGAGTTTCCAGCAAACCAGGTCACATACCAAATTATTTATCTTCATAGAAAATGAACTGGAGCAAGGTTTCTCAGCGCATAGATGCTTTAAGTTTATATTCACCTTGGCTGCGCACATTCAGCAGTGGTGTACATCGATGCAATGGAGCGCAGTAGGAATCCCTTGCTACTTACTGTATTTGTGTCATTATATTAAATATCCTGTACTACAGTACCACCAAGTTTTGAAACACTTGCTGACTGTTACTGTATATGTTACTGTATGTGTATGTAAATAGTTTTTTACACAGACATTGATTATATTCCAGTTGACCAAGTGACACAGGAGGAGGGAAAATAGTTGAAATTAGAGCAAAGCTTATATCCATTTTGTTTTGGGGTAAGACAAGAAGACAGTGGATGACAGGTGGAACATACACAGCAGGACAGAACCATTTACACTGAGGAATAATGCTGATTTTACTTGGTATTTCTCACAGTAAACTAGCTGTGGTTACTTGGTATTTCACAGTATACTAGCTGTGGTTACTTGGTATTTCTCACAGTAAACTAGCTGTGGTTACTTGGTATTTCTCACAGTGAACTAGTTGCGATTACTTGGTATTTCTCACAGTGAACTTGTTGTGGTTACCTAGTAAGTGTACAACTGTACAAGTATGCTTATAAATATTGACTGGTTTTAAAAATGTGATCAAATCTATGGTAGTGAAAATAGGGATCTGTGAATTATCTGACCTTTACTGTATCACTGGCAATGTAAAGTTTTTTCTGTCTGTGGAACTGAGATTTTCTGTTTTTATGTTGTGATTTATGTCCAAGTCCCCCTTGGAAAAATAGATCTTTATGAGACTCAAACTGGTAACATTAAGGATAAATAGATATACCAGATATGACTAAATATTACCATGTAAGTACCGGTACAGTAAACTAGTTGGGTTAACCTGACATTTGAACAGTTCCTACGCTGGTTTGTAAGCAGTAGTAGAGTTACAATAAACTTTGGTGAACACTATATCAGTACTCAATCACTGAATGGTATGCACATCAAATACTGAAATGGTTCTCATTCATCAGCCTGTTTTATTTAATGATGAGGTACATTTCATCACAGCGCAGTCTGCCCTCTGTGCAATTCACAACAAGTACATGTCTAATTTGAATGTCACCAACAGTGTTCTTTAAGCACAGTTCAGCCACTCAATATGAATCACATGAATAATGTAATCAAGACACACGTGTGATTAACATGCCTCACTCTTGTGCTTTCAGAGGCATGAAATTGGTTTTATTTCCAGATGTCAGCAGATTCTTCACCAAGCAGGAAGCCTTGAGGAATTCTGTGATAACGGAAGAGGAGTTCAAAGTGTGTCTTAGAACAGAAGCCAATATGTTAATATTCCACTTTTCTAGAAATAATGGATTGCAGCCCTGAATTACTAAATTAATATGTAAATATAAAATATAAATATAAAATATGACATTTGGGGATTTTGGTTTATCGAAAAGCAACTTACAGTCCTGCATACATTTCATGAATGGGTGGACCCAGTATGAAACAAATTGACAACCCAGACTGAACCTTACCGACTGAATCTTACAGACTGAACCTTACTGAACCTTACAGACTGAACCTTACTGACTGAACCTTACTGACTGAACCTTACTGACTGAACCTTACTGAACCTTACAGACTGAACCTTACTGACTGAACCTTACTGAACCTTACAGACTGAACCTTACTGACTGAATCTACTGAACCTTACAGACTGAACCTTACTGACTGAATCTTACAGACTGAACCTTAAAGACTGAACCTTACTTACTGCTTACTAACTGAACCTTACTGACGGAACCTTACTGACTGAACCTTACTAACTGACCCTTACTGACTGAACCTTACGGACTGAACCTTAAAGACTGAACCTTACTTACTGCTTACTAACTGAACCTTACTGACGGAACCTTACTGACTGAACCTTACTAACTGACCCTTACAGACTGAAGCTTACGGACTGAACCTTACGGACTGAACCTTACTGAACCTTATAGACTGAACCTTACTGGATAAACCTTACTGAACCTTACTGAACCTTACAGACTGAACCTTACTGAACCTTACAGACTGAACCTTACTGACTGAATCTTACAGACTGAATCTTACAGACTGAACCTTACAGACTGAACCTTACAGACTGAACGTTACTTACTGCTTACTAACTGAACCTTACTGATGGAACCTTACTGACTGAACCTTACTAACTGACCCTTACTGACTGAACCTTACTGAACCTTACAGACTGAACCTTACGGACTGAACCTTACTGAACCTTACAGACTGAACCTTACTGACTGCTTACTAACTTAACCTTACTGACGGAACCTTACTGACTGAACCTTACTAACTGACCCTTACTGACTGAACCTTACTGAACCTTACAGACTGAACCTTACTGACTGAACCTTACTGAACCTTACAGACTGAACCTTACGGACTGAACCTTACAGACTGAACCTTACGGACTGAACCTTACTGAACCTTATAGACTGAACCTTACTGACTGAACCTTACTGAACCTTACAGACTGAACCTTACTGACTGAACCGTACTGAACCTTAAAGACTGACAGTGATGGGCAGTAGCGTCGCTACAAGTAGCGCCGTTACTAGTTTAATTACATTTTTCAGTAGCGTGATCGTAGCGTCACTGTTTTATGAATCAAATAGCTTTACAGTAGTGAAGCTAATTTATTGATCAAGTAGTGCGGTAGCGTCCACGCAAGCTACATTTTCACGAGTATTTCTGAAGCTCAACTCTGAAAAT
>JACXGM010031705.1:0-12874 GCA_016801145.1 Umbra pygmaea
GGGTTTCCTCAGGAGGGTGGCGGGCATCTCCCTTAGAGATAGGGTGAGAAGCTCAGTCATCCGTGAGGATCTCAAAGTAGAGCCACTGCTCCTTTGCGTCGAAAGGAGCCAGTTGAGGTGGTTTGGGCATCTGGTAAGGATGCCCCATGGGCGCCTCCCTAGGGAGGTGTTTCAGGCACGTCCAGCTGGGAGGAGGCCTTGGGGAAGACCCAGGACTAGGTGGCGAGATTATATCTCCAACTTGGCCTGGGAACGCCTCGGGATCCCCCAGTCGGAGCTGGTTAATGTTGCTCGGGAAAAGGACGTTTGGGGTCCCCTGCTGGAGCTGCTGCCCCCGCGACCCGATCTCGGATAAGCGGATGAAGATGGATGGATGGCTCTCTCTCAGGTAGTACATGGGGTGCTGACAGAGATACATTGCTAATGATCTATAGAGCAATGGTATGGTCTAGATTAGACTATAAGTGTGTATGTTATGAAACAGCAGCTGAATCGCATTTAAAAAAAATTGATATAATACAGGCTAAGGCTCTGAGATTATGTTGTGGGGCCCTACGTACGACCCCAGTCCCAGCTTTACTGGTGAGTTGGGGGAGATGCCATTGTCAATTCGGAGAGAGAAATTGGCAATGCAGTATATTGTTAAAGTGTGGGGATATAAAGAAGACCACCCGGGAAAAGCAGTGTTGACTAATGCCTGGGAGTGGGCATCAGGAAAAAGGAAGAAAGAGTGTTTTTTGTATAACATCAACAAAAAGGTGGAGAATCTGGGACTGGGAGAGGCAGGAGTGGCCCTGCTAGTGTACTGGGCAGTTATACCCCCATGGTTGCTGCCCACGCCAGTAATGGACTTTAGTATATTGGAAAATATGAAGCATCTTAGTAGTAGTGCATGCCCGGGTTTGGTGAATCAAAGGCTAGGCACGCATTGGGAGATGTTCCTTCAGATTTACACAGATGGATCACAAGATCCCCAGACTGGGATGTCTGGCTTTGCCATTTCTGTTCCGCAACATGACATTGTACAATTCAAACGACTGTCTGAGGGGGTATCGGTCTATACGACGGAGCTAATTGCTATAATTTGGGCACTTCAGTGGGTGGAGTAAGTGCGGCCACAGAGAGTGGTCATTTGTTCGGATTCAGCATCAGTGTTGGGAACTCTGATAGGAAGTAATGGTGGAGCCAGACCTGATCTTATAATGGAAGTAATGGCTCTGTTGTATAGGATTGAGAAGTCTGGAGGACTGGTGGGATTTATGTGGGTGCCGGCACATGTTGGGATAGAAGGGAATGAGGAAGCAGATAAGGCAGCTAAAATGGCATTAAAAAGAGACATCGATGTAAGGGTATCTGTTGGGGTATCTGAATTCCGGTCGGTCATTAGGAAAAATGGGATGGCAGAGTGGCAAAGGCAGTGGGAAGAGAAAAAGAGGGGTCGTCAACTCTGGCAGAATGAAAGAAGACAATCCGTATTAATGGCTAGACTGAAACTCGGGCACTGTGGGCTGGCATGGGATCTAGCAAAGGTTGGCAAGCATCGGGATGGGCTTTGTGATACGTGCAAACAGCAGCAGACTGTACATCATGTACTGTTGGAGTGTATGCAATTTGTGAAGGAAAGAGGGAAGTTGTGTGCTGCTCTGTGTCAATTGGGGATTCAGGATATGTCATTAAAAGCCTTACTAAATCCCCTGGAGTTTCAGGGTGAGGTAGTGGGATCCGTTATGGATTTTGCCGCTGCAACACGCCTGTTCAAATGAATAATGCGTAACTTGACCTGTGGGAGGCAGCAATATGCGGTGAGGCATCTAGTCTGCCGTAAAGCCAGAAGAAGAAGAAGATCTGTCGGGAGAGGCTGTCAACAAGAGATTTGTTAGGTATGTTGTCTGATTAGTCACTGGGCTGCTATACTAACCTACTATAGGCAAATTATATTATATTCTGGTCATTGATAAATGTGTGTTATTGCATTTTATGAACAACTACGATAGGTTGGTCTCTTGGGTTAAATGTAAATTAACATCTTAGACCACAGCTGGCTGTACATTACTTTGTTTATTGTAGTATAACAATTCATCAGTGTTAAAGCACCACTAATGTCTAGTTTTCTAACCTCATACCTGTATGAAGGGATAATAGGGTTCTGGATTTATTTACTTTTATTTAAGATGGTCTTATCTAACACAGTGCCACTTCACACTTTAAACTAGTCAATCATTATCTGAGATCATTTTTCAGTGGACTTTGCTTGCTTCCACTACTTGTTTGTTGGAGAAGGGCCCTACCCAAACACATGGAGCGTGTTTTGTATGCATGTTGTTTTAAACTTACTGTTCAAATAAAAGACCTGGAATGCTGATGAACAGCTTATTGTGAATACATAATTGATTCTGTTTGCTCTTAGATTAGGACACTCCCTCTGAATACCTGACACTATTAATTTGTGTTCTTGCAGATGAAAGAACTGTCTTTGCTCTTGCCTCAAGAGGCACAGGAACAACAGGCTACATCAGGGGGACTTACCCCCAGTCACCTTGGACAGAGCATGGAGAACAGATTTCTGGTCCAGAGCTCTGGGATCTCTCAGGCCCTCTCTGTACCCTTATCCTTGGAATCTCATCCCACCTCCTGCAGTTTCCTCCATCCCTCCAGGCTAACATCCACCACATCCACCCTCCTCTCCACCAACCTCTCCTCCCTCTCCCTCACTTCACCCTCCTTCGCCCCGTCGCTCCTCACCTCCCCACTCTTTACCTCTCCTCTGGTCAGCACGGAGAACAAATACCTAAAGAGGGATTCACTCCTTTCCTCTAATTCCCTCAGCCTCTCCTCCTCCCACCCACCCCCCTGTGTGATTCAGCCTCCTGTCTCTCTTCCTGTTCTGGAGGTTCCAGATGGGATGGATGGAGGAAGAAGGCAGTCTGCCTCTGAGGATGTGCTGTCCTACTCTGAAGAGATGAGTCTGGTATGTAGTCACATATTTGTTAGAATTTTGCTCCTGACATTTTAGATTGACTGGTGGTATTGAGTGTTTCTGAAGTGTGAAGTGACTGTTTCACCTGCTATAATGGCAGGACTCTGACCAGGAGATGGAGGTCTCCACACAGGTGGATGTCCTTGACATGGTTCTGGGTCAGGAGGAGCTTGATCAAACTGTGACAATTGTAGAACAGCAGTTTGGCGAGAAAGAGAGGGGGAGAGACGAAGTGGTTGAAGAAGTTAAAGACAAAAAGGTGAGGGGTAGATTCTGCAGTCGGTGACAACTATTCTCTCAAAATCAACAACTGAACATTTCAAAACATACTCTCTTGCCCTTCATGCTCTCTCTTTATTTCCCTTTGATCAGTACCTGCTGCTGAACGAGCTGTGCTGCTCTCTGGTGAATAAAAGCGTTGCTCCTGGACAGAAGGACTGGGATGCAGAGGACAGTATCTGGAAAAAGATGCAAAGCTTGGCCACGGACATCTCTACCGATGACCCCCGGTTTCTTCTCAAGGTGTGTGTGTCTCTGCAGAGGACGTGTTGTTCATTGAATGAGTGTCCATAATGAAAGTGGTTCTTAAACCTCTCCTGGGGACCCCCAACTGTACTAGATGTGTCCCATTGCTAGCACACCTGAATGAACTTGTAAACTAATGATCAAGCCCTTACCTGCTTTAATCAGTTGAGCTAGTTCAAAGTTACAATAAACCTGTGAAGACTGGGGGTCACTGGGAAAGTTTTGAGAACCACTACATAATTAATGGATTGAGTGCAAGTAAAGCAGCCTTTTTGCAGATAGTTTTAAACTGTGATAATATAATTGTTTGTTTATAATGGAAATAGCTTAAAATGTATTTCTAATTATGTACTGTTATTCTCGTTCACCTGAACAGGCTATCACAATTCAGTGTTATTTGTTTTTTTACCTTTAACCTTCTGTGCCCATGTACTGTAGGCTGCAGTGTACATCAGACAGGAGTTGAACATCCGTATCACAGCTAACTTCTTATTGGCTCTTGCTGCCCATCTACCTGCTACCAAGCCACACGTGCGCAGGTACTTCTGTGCAGCTGTGCAGCTTCCGTCGGACTGGCTGGAGGTGGTGAGGATCTACAGCACGGTGAGCCTTGGTCAATCTCAGGTTAAATCTGTTTCTCTCAAATGCTGTTAGCTTCATTTTCTCTCTCACAGACAGAAGAGGTGCCATTTAGAGCCAGGTGAATAGTAGTGTAGATCAGTGATTCAGTCAGCCAGGTGAATAGTAGTGTAGATCAGTGATTCAGTCAGCCAGGTGATTAGTAGTGTAGATCTGTGATTCAGTCAGCCAGGTGAATAGTAGTGTAGATCTGTGGTTAAGTGAGCCTGCTGATTTGTTATGTAGAGCCGTACATTTGTGCAGCTGTTTGTTCAGGTCAATCCCAGGAGGCTCTCTTGTGATCATTGCTCGTTAATGTCGTCCTCAGTGTTTCAGCCGTTCACTGCCCACCTGCTTGAAGAAAGCCCTTGGAGACAAGTTTATGCAGTTCACTGAGTATCAGCTAGCCAAGTACAACACCCGCATACATCGCTGTAAACACAACCACTCAAAACTCAAAGCCAAGGTACAGTAATATTAGTTTCCACTCTAATGTTTCCTCCATTCCTCCAACCATGAAAAACCAGCCTCACCAGGAGCGATCAGAATAAAGTTATAACAACATCTCTTCCTAGATGCTTCCATAGTAATAAAAATGAATCGATACGAACAAACTAATGTTTGTCACTGTAGAGGCTACTACGAACCAAACGCAATGTTGTGCATTCAGATTTTTATGCTTTGAGCGGGCTAGAATTCAGGATCGAAATGAGGTGGTGCCAGTCCTGACTCTGTTTCGCTGCCGCGGTAGCGCTGCGAAACGCAAAGTGATTCATTCAGAGAATGAAGCAGTTGCTCCTTTGGACGTAATATGTCAGGTGATTTTTCTGTACCAAAGCAACATTCGGAGCAGTGGTTCAAATTGAATTGTAGTTATTGGTTTGAAGCACATCTCGAAAATTCAGTGTCAAACTGCCATCACTACTTATAACCTCATCGGCCGGTAGCATGTAGTTTCGAACGATGGAGTATACAGCTAACCAACCAATAGGCAGAAGTTTTCCCCTTAAGACACAGCCCCTTCTCATTTGCATAATGAGGCAGAAATGCATACAGAAATGTAAATATGACAGGTAGAAATAAATAGTGTTGAAGAAATAAATAGGGTAAAAAAATACAAAGGAAGAATAAAACAGACAAAAATATTAGGTTTTTGATACATCGTCTGGTGCACCTGGACATATCATCAGTGATGTAACCTAGGATCACAGGGGGTTTCGGGTCTTTCAACAATCAGACCCCCTCCCCTAGGCGACCCAGCCGGGGTGATCAAGTCCCAGCTTATGTCCAGGTAGCGCTACTACCCTACACGCCATGCCTCTCCTCTCCTGATCCACAGCCACCTTGATGCTAATTCTGCAGCATCAGTGGCCAACTTGATGGCCCTTCGCTGACTCGCCCCTGTGATGCCAAGCATTTTGTAGGCCCTGCAAAGGGAAAGGCCCACAAACCCTCGACATCCCACTTCAACAGGTTGGCATATTGCCCGCCACCCATTGCTCCGGCAACCTTCCACCAGCTGGGAGTACTTCTCCCTCTTTCTTTCATTGGCCTCCATCCGGTCCTCCCAAGGCACTGTTAACTCCAAGAGAATTACCTGCTTGGAGGCCTCTGAGGTGAGCACAATGTCAGGCCTTAATGTTGTTATGGCAACTGCTTCAGGGAACTTCAGCTGCTTGCCCAGATCAACCGCCAGCTCCCAGTCGCGCGCCGTTGCCAACAGGCCAGAGGAGGTGCCCCGGGCAGCTGGTGTTGACTTTTCCCCAGCTCTGACAAAGGCTGTAGTCTTCACTGGGCGAAGGCTCTTGCTGTGGCTAATTCCACTGCAGATAGAATCTGCTACGGCTTTTAGGACCTGGTCATGCCGCCAGCGGTAACGCCCTTCGCCCAGGGCTTTTGTAGAGCAGCTCAAGATGTGTTCCAACGTTCCTCTCCTCTGGCAGAGGGGGCATGCCGGTGTCTCCACCTTTCCCCAGGTGAAGAGGTTGGATGGACTTGGCAACACGTCATAGACCGCCTGGATCAGGAATTTTATCCTGTAGGGTTCAGCCTTCCAAAGCTCAGTCCATGTGACTTTGCGCTCCACTGTTCGCACCCATCTTGTCCAGGCGCCCTGTTGCCGCATCCCAGCCATCTGGCAAGCTCGCTTTTCCTCAACTCCTGCACGCACCTCCTCCAGGACCAGGGACCTCCTTTCTTTCCCTTCTGCCTTGTCGTAGCGAGGAGTTCTTCTGCTGCCCAGGCCAGCTCTCCCATGTGCCACTGAGCCCACCAACACCCTTTGCCGTAAACTTGACTCTGCGTCGTCCACTGCCACGGCAGCCCTCCACTTCCGCCCTGTCCTGACCTCAATCCCAGCCTGGGCAACCTTTGGATCACTGGAATCCCGATACTGTAGGACCTCCCTGGACCGCGTCACCATGAACTCCTCGCTTAGGCTCCTCATGGGAAGCTGCAGCTTATTGTTCTGCCCATATAGTGCGATGCTGCTCAGGCTTCAAGGCAGTCCCAACCACCTGCGCAGAAACCTGCTAATCCTCATCTCAAAGCCTTCCACCATTGAAAGGGGGACTTCATACACCAGGAGGGGCCAGAGGATCCGAGGGAGGATGCCGTGCTGGTAAATCCAGGCCTTGAACTTGCCAGGAAGGCCAGACTTGTCCACCGCGGCCAGCCAGGTCTCCAGGTCTTGGTTGGTCGCGTTTGTGGAAGCTGCGTCTCTCAGGCTACAATTGAACACCTTCCCCAGGCTCTTCACAGGTTCCTCTGTCAGTGATGGTATCTTGGTGGTGCCAAGTGAGAAGTGGAACTTATCAGTAACCTTCCCTTTCTTCAGCACGAGGGACCTTGACTTAGCCGGCTTGAAGTTCATGCGAGCCCAGGACTCAGCCGTTCAGGATCCACCTACAGCCTGGGACAGATGTTGTGGTCACGGTCAGGTCATCCACGAAGGCTCGGATGGGTGGCTGTCTAACTACAGACTTCGAGAGGGGCCCCCTACACTGCATTTCCGCAGATTTCACCAGCATGTTCATGGTGAGTGCAAAAAGGATGACTGAGATTGTACAGCCAGTGATGATTCCCTTCTCAAGCTTGTGCCAGTCTGAGGTTGTTGTTCCGGAGGAGACTCTCATATGGAAGTTGGTATAGTAGTCTAGGATGAGGTCTCTGAACTTCTTCGGGATATAATGCCGGATCAGTGCCTCTTCAACTAGTTTGTGGGGTATGGATCCATAGGCATTCGCGAGGTCCAGCCACAGCACAGCCAGGTCCCCCTTGTTCTCCCTGGCTTCCCTGATAAGCTAAGTGACCACACCTGTATGCTCCAGACATCCAGGTACCTCTGGGATTCCTCCCTTCTGGACCGCTGTATGGATGTAGGAATTCTTCAGGAGGTAGTCTGTCAGTTGCCTGGAAATAAGGCTAAAGAAAATCTTTCCTTCAACGCTCAGCAGTGAGATGGTCCGGAACTGCTTGATCTTCTGAGACTTCTCTTCCTTCGGGATCCAAACACCCTCCGCCTGTCTCCACTGGTCTACTACCTTTCCCCTCCTCCAAATCACCTTCAGGATCTTCCAGAGTCTGTGGAGTAGTCTTGGACAGTTCTTATAAACTTTATACGGTACTCCACTGGGCCCTGGAGCGGAGTTTGCCCTTGCCCTTTTGACCACTTCCTGGATCTCCTTCCAGCCTGGCTCTTTCCCGTCAAAGTCCAGAGCCGGTGCAGGTGGATTGATCAGGAACCTGCAGGGCCCTAAGTCTTGCTCTCTGTACTCATCACTGTAGGATTGCTTGAGGTGGTGGTCAACCTTAGCTTTAGAGCAGGTTAGTTGGCCGCTGCGCTTCTGTCCTAGCAGCTGTTTCATAAATCCAAATGGGTTCCCTAGAAAGGTAGCTCTCCTCCTGGACCTCTCCTTCCTCCTCCTCCTATGCCACTCCGCTCTCCTCAGGGTCATCAGCTTTTTGCGGATTATGCTGCGTAGCTCCGCAAGCGGTCCCCTCTCCTCTTCGCTTGCAACCTTGAACTGCTGCCTCAAGTTCTTCAGCTCCTGCCTGAGCTGATGGATCTTGCTTGCCCTGTTGTTCATGGTGTAAGGGGGCTTCGCTGCTCGCTTCTCCTCAAGTCCAAACCTCTCTGCAGCTAGGCTGATAATGATTGTAGTCATCATTTTGAGGCGTCGATCAGCTCTCCCTTTGGCAGTTGCCTGCAGGATGGTGTCTGCATCTCCATCAAACTGGCGCCACTCCTTCTCCTTACTAGCTTGGGGCCACTTCACCCGACGATATTCTGATGTCCTGTGTGCGTCAGGTGGTTGCATCACCTGGAGGCTCCGGGCACTGTGGGGTGACTCCGGGCCTGGCTTCTCCGCAGGCCATGTCGGTTCTTGCATATCTTGCCACATATGCATTCCATTATCGTCGTCGTATTTCCATTGCCATGTGTCGTCATCCTTTGATCCGTCCTGTGGGATTCTCTTCCGCCCCCCCTCTCGGGAATCCCTAGGGGTATATCTCCTGTAGGTAGATTCGTAGCTTTTTTTGGGTTCCATCTTCTCAGAAGGTGCAGCTTGGGATGCTACCCCTCACTGCCCCGATGCCGTCTTTCCGGGCTGTCCACTGTCTCTCCAGCTGTCACCAATCTGTGCTTGGTGGTCAACCAGACTGTTCCTGGTAGTCACTGGTTGTTCCATAAAGAAGGTTTTTGATACACCGTCTGGTGCACCTGGACATATCATCAGTGATGTAACTATAATATACACATAAATACATACATTTAAAAAATAAGTAATAAATAAATAAAGTTGAAAATTATAATGGACAATAAATAAATAAGGTTATTATTACAAAGGTGAATAAATAAAAAAGCTAATTAAAAGAGAGATATACATTAATGTCTAATTGTATAATTTAATTACTGCCTATATTTAGTTATTTACTGTATTTATTGTGTAATTAATTGTATGCTTGTTTATTTTTTGAGCATTTATTTATTTATATATTTATTTCTTATTTTGTCAGACTTGGTCCTCCATAGGCCGACACAGCTGGAAAAGAACAATTGAATTGTTTCGCAAATGAACATATAACAATTTATCAATCTCATTGCCAACAGTCTCAAACTCATGCACATTCACCTCCTCTTTGGCAACAACAACAGTTACAATGTTTCCAGGCATACAAACTCCTCACCTTTAGATGAATCTCACCTTTTACCCGTGCTTCGCAACTTTACAACTGGCTCTGGAACCAATCATCATTGCTAATACCTCACAGCCAATCAAAGGCAGAGAGGGGAGATTTGATTTCAAAGTCTGCAACACTGAACAGTCCGTTGACAACTGAACTGAACTGCAGAACAAAATGCCAGTTGGAAAGCAAGCTTAAGTTTATTCAGAAGTAAGCTAGTTTACAATGTTAATTGTCCTGTCAGATAACATTGCAGTAATATTTTATAATAATGTTAGCTAATGTTAAGCTAATGTTAAGGTTATTGTTTGTTTATGAAAAATACTGATTTCTGAGTGCCCGCGGACAGCCGCAAAATAGTACCGGTGGCGCGCAGCAATATGTTCCGTGCTTGGTAACATCAGTGGTACGCGGCTGTGTGTCTGAAGCTGGATTCACACGAGACACGACAAAAAATCCCCGTACGGCATCGTAATGCAGACACACTTGTACACTGCAATCAACATCATAATCAATCTTCCGCATCTACTAGATGGTGGGCAACATTGCATACAACTGTCTATCTCCAGCAAGGCGACTGACAGGAGCGGTTTTAAGTTTAGTATTCATGGACAATACGAAAACTATCTACTGAGCTGTCAAAGCTTGTCTTGCAATCTCACACACTCATAGATAAAAGTGACATATTAGCTCTTTCTCGTAGGTAAATCAACTTCCGGTTCTGGCACCGTACGGCAAAGCACTGTAAAAGTTGGATTATTTCAACTCTTGCGACACACGCCGCTCCGCATCCACATTTTGCCGGTTCCGGTAGATTTGCCGCAGCGGTGCGCATTGCTTCCTATTGAAATGAATGGACTTCCGCCGCAATGCAACCAGTTTGCCGGACCTGGTGTGAATCCAGCTTGAGCCCGTCTCCTATCATACACAGCAAGGTTTTCAACTGTGTCCAGGGTTGCCAGGTCAACCAGAAAATACTAGCCCAATGACTGCTCAGAAAGAGACCAAAATGCGTTAAAACTAGCCCAATTTGTTTACGTTGCTACTGAGTTAATAATTCCAATACTTTTTTCCACAAATGTACATATAAACGTTTTTTTTTACCCTATTCTATTATTTTCAAAATTTTTATTTGTTCATTCCACAACATGGTTAGCTATATCTTGCCTTTAATTATATCCACGTACAGTGAGAGAGACAAATAAAAATACAAAGATGATCATGAATGAGTTCGAGGATCAGCAAGAATGAGAGTACAGATGCATCGCAACTTGACAATAACTGAACTTTTGACAATAACTCAACTTGCAGTTTATCTATATCCACAACACTTTTCTCATGGTGTTTACTGCAACACTTTACTTTTTTATCACAAATTATTTTATTATTATTTGTTAGTGTTTTAAAAAAATAAATATAAAACGTTTTTGCTATCACATACGCTTATTGTGCTTTACTGTCATCTGCTGGGATGCTCCTAATCCATTCCATTAAACCCTTTTCTTTTTCCTAGTCTTTGCAATATTTTTTTCTCCATATTTTGTCCATTTCCCTGACATTCAGAAAATTAAATGGTGTTTAGGTGTCTAGTATGCTAGTAAACACGATTTGTCTTCATAAGCATGTTTTTTTTCTTCCTCACGCTTCTATACTGTACTGTGATGCACTCTGATTTCTACTTTCTGATTAATGTTCTGGTTTGAAGAGCCAACAAAATTAACAAATGGTGCAAAAATAAAGCTTTACTTCATTCGTTTTGTAGGCACTAAACTAATTACATCAATTATCATGACCTTTGAGACTGGAGTCAAGCCAGCCGCCACCCTGGAAATGAGAGTCAAGCCAGCCGCCACGCTATTTCCTGATGCGCGTACACGTTCAATATTACCGCAGGTGTGTGCACTGACCTATGGCACTGACACGTCCCGTGTTTCATCGTGGAGTTTCAGAATAAAGAACCTTTCAAATACAATAAAACGCTATACTCTACTCAAAAAACGATTACAACGAAAATGTCTGTTTCCAATCACTCTTTTCACTTCAGATACACTAACCAGCATCCCTGGTAGCTTGACAAAAAGTTTCAGAAACATTCATTGTGGAGTTTCAGAATAAAGGCCCTTTGAAATATCACATACTAACACAGTATTCAGAAATTGATTACAAGGAAACTGTCAGTTTCAAATCACTCCTTTCACTTCACATATCTTAACAAGCACTCCTAGTAGCTTGTCAAAAAGTTTCAGAAACATTCATTGTGGAGATTCAGAATAAAAGCCCTTTGAAATATCACACACTAACACTGTATTCGTGAATTGATTACAAAGAAACTGTCTGTTTCCAATCACTCCTTTCACTTCAGATACACTAACCAGCATCCCTGGTAGCTTGACAAAAAGTTTCAGAAACATTCATCGTGGAGTTTCAGAATAAAAACCTTTTGAAATATCACACACTAACACTGTATTCATGAATTGATTACAAGGAAACTGTCTGTTTCCAATCACTCCTTGCACTTCAGATACACTAACCAGGATCCCTGGTAGCTTGACAAAAAGTTTCAGAAACATTCATCGTGGAGTTTCAGAATAAAAGCCCTTTGAAATATCACACAATAACACTGTATTCATGAATGGATTACGAGGAAACTGTCTGTTTCCAATCACTCCTTTCACTTCACATACACTAACCAGCATCCCGGCTAGCTTGCAAAATTTTCAGAAACATTCATCATGGAGTTTCAGAAAAATGGCCCTTTGAAATATCACACACTAACACTGTATTCATGAATTGATTACAAGAAAACTGTCTTTTTCCAATCACTCCTTTCACTTCACATACACTAACCAGCATCCCTGGTAGCTTGACAAAAAGTTTCAGAAACATTCATCTTGGAGTTTCAGAATAAAAACCATTTGAAATATCACACACTAACACTGTATTCATGAATTGATTACAAGGAAACTGTCTGTTTCCAATCACTCCTTTCACTTCACATACACTAACCAGCATCCCTGGTAGCTTAACAAAAAGTTTCAGAAACATTCATCGTGGAGTTTCAGAATAAAAGCCCTTTGAAATATCACACACTAACACTGTATTCATGAATAGATTTCAAAGAAACTGTCTGTTTCCAATCACTCCTTTCACTTCAGATACACTAACCAGCATCACTGGTAGCTTGACAAAAAGTTTCAGAAACATTCATCGTGGAGTTTCAGAATAAAGGTCCTTTGAAATATCACACACTAACACTGTATTCATGAATTGATTACAAGGAAACTGTCTGTTTCCAATCACTCCTTTCACTTCACATACACTAACCAGCATCCCTGGTAGCTTGACAAAACGTTTCAGAAACATTCATCGTGGAGTTTCAGAATAAAGGTCCTTTGAAATATCACACAATAACACTGTATTCATGAATTGATTACAAAGAAACTGTCTGTTTCCAATCCCTCCTTTCACTTCAGATACACTAACCACCATCCCTGGTAGCTTGACAAAAAGTTTCAGAAACATTAATTGTGGAGTTTCAGAATAAAGGTCCTTTGAAATATCACACAA
>JACXGM010031706.1:0-12874 GCA_016801145.1 Umbra pygmaea
GTGTGTGTGTGTGTGTGTGTGTGTGTGTGTGTGTGTGGGTGTGTGTGTGGGTGTATGTATGTTGAGGGGGTATGCCTAGGCTGCAAGACAACTGGACAACTGCAATTTAATGTAATTTTAATATTTCTGATAATTTCATAAAAGTGGGCCTATGTTAGGGCTGGGCGATATGGACCGAAATGAGTATCTCGATATATTTTGTAGCTTTAACGACTAACGTTATATATCTCGATATTTAGTTATTTAAAAATTTTGGTTAAATATGTACACATATGTAAAGAAAAAAGGGGATTTTCTTTATTAAAATTAACAAGTAAAGATTTGCACTTTCTTTGACAAAGAGGTGTGCAAGACACAGACATTGTTTTGGAACATTTACCAATCTCTGTCAATTTAATATTCAAACGTATTTTAGTAAAAGAATAATGCTCAATAATATTAGATGTGGTGAGTAAGTATGACAAATGTGTCAGCTATATTTTGTATGCAGAGGTTTTCAATCTATTTGGCATGTTGCCATGACAGTGGCTAACAGTAAGTCACATGAATAAAGAAACAATGAAATAATTATCTATATATAGTTATATAGACAGGCTTTTGGGTCCAAGTTCAGTTGTCCAAAATTGCAGGTTGAGAACCACTGCTTACCTAGGCTACTGGTTATTTCAAATGAACTGCTTATTTTAAACACTTCTTTTTTGTGAAGGTCATATTCTGCTCAAAAGCATACTCGAATATACAGACAAAACTTGATTTATCGCCCAGCCCTAGCCTATGTGTTATGTTCCCCCTGCAATGTGCTTTGAGTGGGGGGGGTACTCGAAGGGGGTCTCGCCCGGGGTGTGATTCAATGTAGAACCGGCACTGACACCAGGGTCCTAAAGTATACACAATCAGCATGAAAGAGTAATGCAAATGAAGAGGATCAATGCTGATAGTCTTGATATTAATTTAGAAGGGCTTTTTTACATTTTTTTTCATATCCAATTGTATCCACAAAGATTTGTTTGAATCTACCAGTGGATTTAAGATGAGTTGAAGGTTCTTGTAAACATGGATCTATGGCAATCTATGGCAAGCTCTCAGCTAGTATATTTTACTATTTACTATTTACAGTTTTCCCTAATTGCCATGACAGTTCATCAGACTGATAGCTAAAACTTTGATAATTTTTCAGAAATCATTAAATTACGGTAGATGAGATTTAACTTTATTGTCATTGCAGACTACAAATCCATGGCAACAAGATGTGGTTTAGCATCTAACCCAGGCAGTACAAGAAGTAGTATAGGTGCAAATAATAGTGCAGTGTTGTGTTGTGGAAGAAATACAGAATGACTGTAATTATATATAAAATATATACAATATGTACAAAATATACAATACAAAATATACAATATGTACAGTATGCATGGTAAATTAACAGTATAAACACTATAGTGTCAATGAATATTAAGTGAATTGAGCATGCAGATAATACGGTGGGTAGTGAGTAAAACATGTCAGAGGGAGCATGATGTATGAAAGCTAACTCCCACAAATGGTTCAAAAATGTGAATGAGATGTGTTTTCCATTTAACAGTTGCAGGGAAGTAGCTGTTCTGGAACCTGCTTCTACCATCCAGGCATCTGTACTGTCTCCCAATTGGGAGGAGGGCAAACAGGCTGTGGTCAGGGTGGAAGGGAGCTGGGCACCGATTATGTACTGGCCATTTTTCATCACTGTTGCAGGGCCTTACAATCCAAAACGGAGCATTTACTGTACCACAGTGTGAAGCAGTTGGTCAGGATGCTCTCAATGGTACAGTGGCAGATGTTGACCAGGATCTGACGAGACAAGTGTGCTTTCTTCAGCCTACTCAGAAAGTAGAGTTGCTGGTGCACAATCTTGACCAGGGTGGAAGTGTTGACCATCCTCAGTGATGTGGATTCCCAGGAATTTGTAGCTGGTGACACGCTTCACCTCAGACAAGTTTTTTAAATTGGAGGGTGGTTACAGCATTTGGACTTCCTTTAATCTACAATGAGCTTTTTGGTCTTCTTGGTATTGAGAGCCATGATGTTGTCAGCAGTGCTTGACGTGGAAAGAAATAAGTGCCAGTACTCCTCTTATTCCCTCACATCCGAATTGACTGATATAAACATTGAAGGACAAGTCCGGCGAAAAACGATCCTAGGGTTTAATAACACATTTGTACCGAATTGACCATTCTCTGTGTATGTTTTCATGCTAATCAAATGTGCCCAGTTTTAGTGCGAACTGATAATTACCTTATAACGCTGGTTGTGAGGGCATGGATGAAGTAAAAATAAATTGTTATTATAGACCACTAACAAAATTCAAAATAGCACCACACTGCCATGGTAGCATAATGAGGCTCCCTACATGCAAACCGAAGCATTGAGAACTTCGTAAGTGTACAAACAGTTTATTAGAAATATATTTTAAAAGACATTACCGTTCATGTATACAGCCAGGCACCATCTTCGGTGCTGATCAAGCAGGAGGCCAGGTGGCAGGAGACCCCAGGGCAGGCGAGGCGGCAGGAGAGCCCAGGGGAGGCCAGGTGGCAGGAGAGCCTGGTGGAGGCCATGCGGCAGTGGGGACAGGACTGGAGACAGGTTCCTGAACAAACGACTGGACAGGGGCCCAGACGGGGGCCCGAGCAGTGACTGGGGACTCGGGTGATGGCAACAGAGCCTGGGGTGGCAACAGGGACTGGGACTGCAGCGGAGAATAGGACTGCCACAGGGACAGAGGTAGCAACAAGGACTGAGGTTATAGCAGGGACTGGGGCGGTAGTGGGGACTGGAGCAGCAGCAAAGCATGAAGCTGCCACAGGGATTAAGATTGCCACAAGGATTAGGGACTGAAGACTTGAAGGACCTGACCCTAGGAATATGGGTCCTGTACAGGGGCGTCGCACCCGTGGGGGATGAGGGTGTTTTAACACCCACACTTTTCCTGGTGAGAGGGTTCAACACCCACACTTTTTCCGCAGTTTTTCCCCAGTTTTGCACAAACGCCTTACTACAGTCGCTCCTCTGTTTTTCTGCCCGCTCTGTGTCTGCGCTCGCTGCGGCTGCCTCCTCTCCCCCTCCCTCTCAAACATTACACCGGCTTTGAATGTGACCGGCTGATGATTGGCTGTTCTGCCTTAAGTCCCGCCTCTCTTCGTGTGTTAGATTTATCTATCAGCTCATGCTGAGAAGGCAGGAACTTATGTTTGTGGTCAATTACATCTCCCTTTTCCAGGTACTTTGAATGAGCGTTTATGCGTTGGAGATTTTTAAATAAGCTTGATATGTGTTTGGGAAGATGTTCTGTTTATGTTTTGTTCACATGTCGAGTGTTTTTGTAATATATTTCGTTAGAAAATGCTAATTGCTAATTGTGATATTGTTCAGCAGCTAGCTAAATTCGGGTATGTATATGGCATGCAATGTAAATTAACCGTGATGAAGAAGGCAGGGAATTGACAAGGAGAAGGGACAAATTGCCATTGTTAAGCAGTGTGTTTTTGGTTTTTTTGCCAGTTCAATTGATTTTGATATTTTGAGTTTGTTGATTAGCTGAATACTTTTTTGGATACTTACCTCTTGTGTTTGATTGTACCTGTTGAGTAGAAAAAATTTAGAAATTGAGATTTTTTTGTTTGCATACCTGTTGAAGAACTATGAAAAAAGTGTATATTATTTTAATGTTTAAAACATTAAATTGTTACAGCATTTATACCACCAGAGAAAAAGCTTTGTGTGGGCATTTTTTGCACATAATTTTTTAGTCTCAGTGAGTCCTGCCAGACCCATGTCACTATCAAGCTTACCACTGTCTTTTTGTCACGCAATATCATTAAGATGCAGAAAAGAAAGAGGCAGGTGAAGATCGACACCTTTTTTTCAAGAGAAATCCTATTTGCATTTATTTCATGATAATACTTATTGAATATTCATTGAGGTTTGCTAGTGCCACAGCTGTATCTTTTTGACTCTATACCTTTACCACTGCACCCTTGTTTAGGAGAGGAAGTTGCTGGAGCCATCAGATAGAGCAGGAAGGTTCACAGGTGAGCAATGGAATGGAATGAAAAAAAAATATATATATATATACCACCAATTGACCAATGAACATATGACCTACTACCTGTCATTTAAAAGAACCAAAAGTGCTCTTTCTACCCTCCTTACAGAAGACAAACAGTTCAGCAATCTTTTTTCTGTTTACCCTGTCCAGCTTGTCTTTATGGTCATGATACACAGCAACACTGTTGAGGTGGGTTTGAGTCATGGTGCTGCGTAGCCATGTTTTCAGACTCCAAAGGCTGCTGAATCTCCCTTCTGACTCTGCTGATGACACAGGCACAACTAGGAGGAGTTGGGCAACTGTTTCAACTTGGTCAAAGAGACCACGAACCTCTGGGGTCATCCCTTGAAAAACAGCCATAATTTCAGTACTAGACTGGAAGTGGTACTTCATTCTGAACAATGCAAGCTGAACTCTGAGGATGTCTGGGTTGATTTCTGGGTACTGTTGAAGCAACACCATGTATCTTTCCAGTAAAGAGAACTTATTCCAGGTGCCTTAACATTTACATTCACTCCTGCTCAAATCTGTCTCTAAACTGCATGTCAGCAACATCCAGAACTTTGTAGAGTTCAGTCCTGTAGTAGTCAGAAATAGACACATGTACATGTGGAGGAGCACTACCTGTGAAGCTCTGAGGTGGGATACGGACACAAGGAGAGGCAATAGGAGTGAGATGGAGTGTCTCAAACCTTCCTTAACACAGGCAACAGCTGAAAGCATACCCTCTAATGTCTGTGTTCTGCTCTGGGGGGACATATTCTAAACCTCCAACTCACCTGTGATCTCCAAAGTTATATCATTCATTTCTGGACTCATTGACAGAGTGCACTTTAATTTGTGACAAATTAATCCAAATATTTAAATGTGCTATATGTAAAACGGACAGCCAGCGTTAAAAAATGGGTACTCCCAGAATCGAAACTAATGTGACGAACAAGATCAGCGCAATCATGACAAGCGAACGGTGTTTTACTACGTCTATGGTCATGGAACCGTTTAGAAACATGCATAGTTTTTTCAGGTTGTCTAGAATCTCTATGATCTCGTTCGTTTGTTTGCTGCTTCCATGGCTGTAGCGCGCTGAGTTTGCGTTTTTACAGGTATGCCTGGCAATCCGTTCGTGCTGTCAAAATGGGCAGTTGATAACAACACACAGGCCAAAACATAAACATAAATTCCGTGTCGGAATGTACTTTTCCAAAAGAAAAAATACTGACATTAGCATTGTTTTCAGAAAATATAGTATTTCAGCTTAACATGTTTCCTTAATATCTGATGAGGCATTGGCGTCATTTTTAAATTTACCGTATTACAGTACGTGTATTACATTATAGCACATTTAATGAATGGTGTTAAAATGTTGTTGTTTTTTTCAATTAATTATCACTAGAATTTTCAAATAAAATTATTTTCTGTTGAAAACCTGATTTTTTCCCCAAAAATCTTTTTTGTCCCCAAAAATAAATCTGGAAATTGGGGGGGTCGTCTTATATTCAGGTTCGTCTTATATTCGGGTATATGCGGTATATATGTATATATATATATAGATATTAGTTCTTAAAATATTTTGTTTGTATATCTGGTGTTTGTAACAAAAATAATTTCCTCCTGGGATTATTAAAGTATTTCTGATTCTTTAGCAAGTCTACTTTTCGCAAGGCCCTTCAGAGGGTGGTGAAGTCAGCGGAGCGCATCATAGGCTGTTGTCTCCCCACCGTGCAAGGCATCTACCACAAGCAATGCCTGAGGAAAACACAGAACATTTCACAGTCATCTAGGCCGTGCCCTTTTCTCACTGCTGCCATCTGGTAGACGTTACCGGAACATCAAATCACGGACTACCAGACTAAAAAACAGTTTCTTTCCGCAGGCCAATCGGCTGCTTAACACGGAAAACATTGATTACAATCATTTCTTGAGCCCTGTCATCCTCTGGTCACTTTATCCACTCTACATCTGAGTAGCAGAATTCAATGCACCTTTAAAAAGAAATTTCCATGCCATATTTATAATATTTATTACTTCTGCTGTTGTACAATCCAGATCACTGTTCAGTACATAGTGTACTACTATTATTATTGTTATTATTGTCTTAAAATTTCTTCATATTGTATATAATCTTTTTAAGCCCACTGTGTAGATGTGTCGAGCCATGTCACAAGTATTTCTCTGCATAGGATGATGTGATGTCATTCGATGCATATGACAAATAAACAACTTTGACTTTGACTTTTTTGACTACTTTTGACTTATTTTCCATGTGTTTCAAGTGTATTTTTATACTTTTCTAGTATCACTCATTTAAATGGGAAGCTTTTTATATCTTGTATATGTTATAACTTTTGTACCCTTCTGTCATTGTATTCATCATTTTTATTGTTAATAAACGAACCACATCCATCCCCCGCAGTTTTGAATAGCTTGCTACGCCCCTGGTCCTGTATAATCACTGGATTGGGCCATGTGTGACATCACCCATTGGTTTGTGAATATCTGATTTGGGTCATCGAATTTGCCATTACGGGCGCAGACATCTTGGTTGCGGATGTGACAATTTGGAAGAGGGAGGATTAATCTAGCTAGCTATGTGATATTAATTGGGATGCTAATGAAAAACAGTATTAAAACAAAATGTAACGTTACTTACTGGAAATACTGAACTGCCAACTCCTTTGAATGTCTTGTCATACAACCGAATGCCACAGCCACACTCTAAACGCCCCTTTGCTTTACCGCTGATTTTAAAATAAACTACACCATATTTCAAAAAAAGAACATCATGATAAATTGCAGAAGGCTTAAATCTAGCGATTGAGACCATATACTCATTATCAAAATGTTTACTTAGGTAATAATCAAGTGAGACGTGTCTCTCATTCTCATAGACTATTACAGAAACCAAGCTCTTTTGCAACCAGACGTATCACCACAGCTGGAATTCAGATAGAATGCAGGTTTAAGGCACTTTCTCATTTGCCAAAACCAGATGCTCACCCTGTGGTCCTGACATGTGACTGAAGGACCCTAAACAGGGGCAGAGGGGCCCTGACATGAGACTGAGGGGCCTGGACAGGAGACCACCAGAGATGGGACCATCGGAGACAGAATGAGGGGTTTAGCAGAAAAGGAGTCTGAAGACTGGAGGGGGAACAGGTGTGGACAATGGGTAAGCAACCGGCACAGCAAGAAGCCCATAGCCTCTCCATTGAGCTCCCCCAACGTACCCGCCAAGCAAAGAAATCTCCCTTGAGATCAATTTTCTTTTTGGGTGTACAGTGAGTGAGGTCCACCCATGCTAGATAATCATTGAAGACCTCCCGGTCTTCTCGTAAGGTCTGTGCTATGTGTTGTAGGACTACGGGAGAAAGAGCATACTTCAGTGAGGAGACCTTCTTGAGGGGCTGCTCAGGGGCAGCCATCTTGTGGGGCTGCCCGGAGGCAGCCATCTTGAGCTGCAGGGCGACAGCTATCTTGGGCTGTAGGGAAGATCTGACTGAGCTTCCTTGTTCCTCAAATGGCTTGAGGTGCATGACAGCCAGTTGAGCCTCATTAACACGATGTTGAAGGTTCTCCCCAAACAAAGGACCTTGCTGGTCCAGTTGCCGAAAGCAGACGGAGTCAAGACAACATTCTAGGATCTTTCTATTCCATACTTTTCTCGGCTCTGCTGCTTACATTTTCCAGGCGAAGTATTCTGTAATGATACCAGGTAGCCCCGAAGGGAAAAGGACCCAGATGCAGGGAGAAATACTAAAATGTGATTTAAAGCTACACTGTGTATTTCTTTGAGTTGATTCTTAACAAAAACCCCTTTGTTCTTTCAAAAATATGTGTTAATTCATGTGTAACTACTTCCACCAAATAATCAAAGCATTTTCGATAGCATAGAATATTCCACTCACAATACATAGAATAGTGCCACTCGAATTGCGGCAGCTATGTTAGACCTCCATCTTTGAAAATAGATTAGCCAAAGAGGGACATACCTGGAAATTTGAGCTCGGCCTTTCAAGCTTTTACACTAGTGGCATCGTGACGAATGCCAGGGGGAGATTACTCACGACTGCCGGGAAATTTCAAAGGTTGTTGAAGATGTAAGATTATGCCTATTCTCGAGGACATGTAACGGCAGCACTGGCCCAAGCTGTTCGCCTGGCAACACGAACTCGGATTTTCGGTTTCAAAATAATAGCGCTTGTGGTTCATTGCAATAATCAGTGTTTATTCATTGCTTAGGTAGTGTCGATGTTCATGTTTTGCTAAAATTAGTATTCTGTTGGAATAAAACAGACTCTAGTGAATGTTTTTCAAATGTAATCGTGTTTTCACATGAGACACTGACAATTTATTCAATCAAATTGTGTGTAAAACATATTTGTTTCTTTTATTAATAAAACATGTTAAATTATTATTTTTGCTATCACATGCTCTTATTGTTTCTTTACACACAATACAATTGCATTTGGTTACAATTCACGGGCTGTGTAGTGAATTAACAATGATTATTGCAATGAATCAAAACGAGCGCTGATGTTTTGAAAGAAATAACTAATATCAAGGTTCACGTTGCTGGTATAATAACGCAAGGGGCTTCAGTAGCTTGTCATATACAATTTCACCACTAGATGGGAGCAATTCTTACACAATGCAGCTTTAAAAAAATATATATAGTTCAGTACACGGAACTCCCAAGAACCACTGGTAGTCAAAAAGGTGCACGCAAGGTAAAGAACACTGGGATAAAGGCAATTTAATATATTGTACAAAAGCCTTTGTTGGTAACGATCCATGCGTGCGACAAGTTTCTCCATACAGGAGGTGTATATCATTAACAACAAATCTTTATTGAGACTCTTTTAGCTCCATATGATCTTCAGTTTGAAGTAAACTGGGAGGGGTACAGACCCGAAGAGAGGAGCTGCATCCCACGCGCCCCAGATCCTAGACGATTCCCTCACCCGGGACTTCTACCGCCAGCGTCCGGATGCCCCTAGTGGTCCGCCCAGTGGGGTCCCTCAAGAGGGGGGGTACTCTCAGGATTTCGCCCCTTTGAGCTATCTTCACCTCTCCTTTTGTGTGCCTTCCCTCTATTCTGGAATACCTTGTGTGTGTGTCTGGTTTGTTTTGTGTTTGTATGTCTGTTCCAGTCCCCTGAGTCACCAGTACCCTACACCACGAAGGCACCCGTTCCTGAGCACCAGTCCCAAGCCCTAATCATCACCTGCACCTGCTGATCTGCCACACCTGGGCGGATTGCTGCTCTCCCTTCATGAGGGAGATGACAGCGATCAGTCCTTGCCAGATTATTGAACCACACTCTAGTGAAGTCTAGAGCCATATCTGAGTACCTTGCCAGTCTGAATACTGAGTTGTTTGATCTTTTTTGCCTTTTCATTGCTAGTCTGTGTGCTTTGCCCTTATGGTTCAATTGTTCCTTTGGTTCTAATCACTGTTCTCTGTGTCTCTATCACCAGACCCTTCCTGTAACAATAATCTGCTACCTGTGCTCTTCTGGAAACCTGCCTGTACACCTGACCGTGATCTCCTACATACCTGCCTGTACACCTGACCGTATTCTCCTGGATACCTGCCTGTTCACCTTCCTGTAACACCTGGATACCTGACCATCCTTCTAATTATTCCTACCTGGCTCCCTAGTATTCTGCCAGTCATCTTTAACCATCAGACTGGCCTTCTAGGAACCAGCCTGCCTAACCTCTACCATTCTAAGAACATCCATTCCTCTACTATTCAATAAATTACATAATTGTTGTACTCACCATTACTGCATTTGGATCCTCTCTTTGTATTTCTGAGCCTTATCCTGACAACATTTAATTAGTATTTTGTAAATGTTGGTTATAAATTAACACAAGAGATTGTCGAGCAGAGAACTGAGGCCAGGCCAGATGAAGTACATATTTCTAGTAATGATCATTCAATATTTATTAGGGAAGATCATGAGATGGAAATACTCGATATTGTTAATAATTGTAAGAAAACAAATTCAATGAATTGTAATGATAATGACTTGCCATTATTAAAAAATATAATAGAACATATCGTTAACCATTTGCACATATTTGTAATCAATCATTTCTAACAAGCATATTTCCAAGTAATATTAAAACAGCTCAAGTTATTCCTATTTTTAAAAGTGGAGAAAGACATGGTTTTTACAATTACAGATCAATTTCTCTGCTTTCCCATTTCTCAAAGATTTTATATAAACTGTGAGCATGCTTGATAATTTCGTAGATAAACATAAACTATTGAGTCAACATCAATATGGGAAAGCAGTATCAGTATCAGTATCATTTAGAGCAAATAGGGCGACCTCTATGGCAGTTATGGAAATGGTAGAAGAGATTTCCACTTCCGTGGATAATAATGAATATACTGTGGGCCTGTTCCTAGATTAAAAAAAGCTTTTGACAATATTGATCATGGTTTATTAATGAAGAACCTGGAAAGATATGATATGAGAGGGAAAGCATATTCATGGTTAAAAGTTACCTTGATGACAGATATCAATTTGTACAAATTAAGGATGTTAGATGAGATTTAATTAAAGTCACTTGTGGAGTTCCACAAGGTTTGGTGTTAGGCCCCGTAATGTTTGTACTGTATATAAATAATATTTGCAGTGTCAAAAATATAAAAAATGTTTTTTGTTTGCTCATTACACAAATTTATATTGTTCAGTGGCAAATTTGGAATAGCTTGTGAATACAGTGGAAATTGAACTGATTGTCTTAAACAATGGTTTGATGATAATAGACTGTCACTGAATTTAACTAAAACAAAGTTCATAATATTTAGCAATCATAAGCGTAATAATAAAGTTAAAATTAGGATTAAAATGAGGAAATAGATTGTGTTGGAAAATACATTTTTATATACATAAATTATGCTGGAAACCACATATAAATCATGTAAAAAGAATATTGTCACAATCCATTGTAATATTACATAAAACCAAACATATTTTGAATGAAAATTCATTATATATTCTGTATTGTGTGCTCATGGTTTCGAACATGACCTATTGTGTGGAGGTATGGGAGCATACACATAAAACCATTATAAATCCAATATATGTTACAAAAAAGAGCAACAAGGATTATAAAACATGTTAACTATTACAAACCAACAAATAAATTGTTTAATACATTACATGCCTTAAAATTTGTTGATTTAGTAAATTTTTATACTGTATCCATGCAACCGTCAACTTTAACAAGATTCCCAGTACCGGCACTGGCCACACAGCCCCACAGTATGATGGAACCTCCACCAAATTTTGCTGTGGGTAGCAAGTGTTTGTCTTGGAATGTTGTGTTCTTTTGCCGCCATACATAATGCCACCAAATAACTCCATCTTTGTTTTATCAGTCCACAGCATCTTCTTCCAAAATTAAGCTGGCTTGTGCAAATGTGCATTTACATACCTCAAGTGACTCTGTGGCATGTGTGCAGAAAAGGCTTTGTCCGCATCCATCCTCCGTACAGCTTCTCCTTATGCAAAGTGCGCTGAACTGTTGAACGATGCACAGTGACACCATTTGCAGCAAGATGATGTTGTCAGTCTTTGGAGGTGTTCTGTGGGCTGTTTATGACCGTTCTCACCAATCTTTGCCTTTGCCTCTCTGATTTTGTACTTGGCCTGCCACTTCTGGTCTTAACAAGAACTGTGACTGTGGTCTTCCATTTCCTCATTATGTTCCTCACAGTGGACACTGACAGCTTAAATCTCTGTGATAGCTTTTTGTAGCCTTGCATTGATGTAGCAAATACATGATCTCTAACCTTATTTTCTCTAACATTAAATTACGTATTTGGTTGTAATTACCTACTACTTTTGTGACATCCACATCTACAGCATTTACACTCTGCAGCAGTGGTGTAAAAAGTTCTTGAATTCCATACTTAAGTAAAAGTACAGATATCGATCTTAAAAGTGACGTTAGTTATAGTAAAAGTCACCCAAAAGAAAATTACTTAAGTAAAAGTCTTATCTTAAATGTACTTAAGTATGAAAAGTATTTATCTGGTGTTAAAATGTACTCAAAAGTATCAGAAGTAAAAGTACAAAAGTACAAAGAGAGAAAAATGACAGAAATTGTTTTCTTTCTCTCTCAAAGTCTTATTTAGTGTCTCCCTACATCACATTGAACATGAACCATAACTTTGAAAATTTACTTAAATCGTCACTAAAATCCTTTCTCCTCTTGCTCGCTCCCTTTACCTTATTGCCCACTTCTTCTCTCAACTCCTTTCTCCTCTTGCTTCCCTCCTTACTGTCTCATCTTGTCTCTCTTCCTCTCCATGTCCTCTTGCTCACTCTCTTTCCTCTTGCTTCCTTCATCTTTCCCTCTGCTTTCTTCTCTTCCTTCCTTTAATTACAATTGAAAAACTTGCGGTTCATCTTCAGTAGAAGATGTTTGTCAAAATTGCGAGAATCAAGCCGTGCTCTCTCTCTGGGCTGAAGACAAGTCCTGCTATGCTAAATATTCATTCACAGGCTGCAGAGGCAAGTAGAGGTGTATTCAGATTAACTGACAAATTGCAGACCGCAGGAAAGGTCTTCGGTAACACTTTACAATAAGGGTACGTGAACTAACATTAACAAACACATTATTAAACATGAACGAATGATGAACAAATACATTAATAAGAAATGAATAATGAAAACTCATACTTAACTACTAATGTACAAATGCATTAACTAATAGTGATTACCATCATTTGTACATGTTTATACTCGACATTAACTCATGTTGATTT
>JACXGM010031707.1:0-12872 GCA_016801145.1 Umbra pygmaea
AAGTTATCTGTAAAGAGGAACATGACATGTGCAACACAGTGGTATGTGTATACCAAAGTTTCCCTTTATGGGACAGTCAGGAAAACATCAAATATCATACTATTTGGTCCATTGGCTGGTGTTTTACATTAGGTGTTCCGTTGGTCTTTACATTCAGGCTGTGTCTTCAAGGAAGAGGGGTGATGCTTCACACCTCCCTACATCCTCTGTATTTGCGTCTCTAAAGAAGCAACTCCGGGAAGGAATAGGTGTGGGGTAGCCAACCAGGTGAAAGCCCTTAATATCTGCATATCTGTACTGTAAAAACTTTAAACTTCCACTACAACACATCATTCTCATTTAGAGTCATGATCTACTTATTATAAAACATGTTCTACCTGACTATGTAGAAGCTTTCTACTCAAAACTGCTCCTTTTGCTGTTGGCTAGCATGTCATAATGAGAAAAATGTCAATTCCTCAACCAAACTATTACGTTAAAATCACTTTATTAACCATGAAATTAAAAACATGTATTAAAAGCACAAAATAAATTACATAAACTGAGGTGTAGTTAAAAATAATTATCTCAGAAACAAGAACTCCCACACCATAGCTAACTGTTCTATCACTGGTCTAACCACTCACCTACTATGTCTTGTGGAATTCAGTACAACCATTGACCAATTGGTGTTTTTAAGCCTCAGTTGCTAGGTAACTGATAGAAGGTAATAATTCTCAACATAACCATACTGAAAGACGAAGAAATCGGTACTAACTAACAAACTAACAGTTTTATGCTTTCACTGAAGAAAGAAAGCACAACTGTAGTATCCATTTTCCGCTAGAAATTAAATTGTTATAAAGTTTAGAGACATACCTTTCTCAATATGCCAGTTTCTGCTTCAAATGTTAAAACACTTTTGTAATTGCAATACTGAAAAATCAGCCCTTTTGCCAAAGTTTTGCCAAAGATCTCAGAGGTCCCCTTTGTTCACCCATTCAAGATCACCCATTCAAGATCGTTCACACCCTTCTAAGCCTTAGCCCCACCCATCTTTGTCAGGGAATGACAGGACCTGTTAAGCACCTGTCAAACAAAGGCACTAATGTAATTGACTCTCAAGCAAAAAGCCAGTAAATATAAAGTTCTATATTTTGGAAACCCTTAGCAAAAAAAATATTTAAATATTATTTCAATAGTAATAAGTACATTTCTATGTTAGATTTTACCCACTTATTTCATACATTAGTATATTTGTAATACATTTAAAATATTGTTTTAGTACACTAAAACATATAGAAAATGTATTGTAATGACCTCGCTATTAATTTAATTAAAACAATGTCCACAACAGAGTTTACCGTTCTCGAATCACCGGTTTATTAAGCTATTGTTTGGCCATAGCTTACGCCACGTCATCAGATTAGATAAATCAATGTCTTGCCACACAGGTACAGTAAGAACAAAAAAGAGACAGACCCAAAAATGAGCAAGAACAAATCCTGTCAAACCCAGCCCCTAACTACTAATTTTGTCCCTCCACCAATCACATCTGGACATCTGTCCCCCACTGTCAACAATGGTGAAAAGCAACTCCAGCAACTTCCCCAACACACAAAAGCTAATTAATTCTGTGAACCTGACAAATAAATCTAACAGAACTCTAAGAAACACAAATAACCTGGAGGGTTGCTACAGTATTATATAATTTAGATATGTCACTAGTAAACCAGCAATAGTTAATTTGTATAATATAAAAACACTTACATTAATAAACATTTGAGACAATACTTACTGGTAATACTATCACACATTGTTCCTCCAGGCAGAAGTGTTCTTAGTCACAACCTTGTAATGTTCTCCAAAGTCTCATGAATGAAGACAGCCCAACTGCACATTGCCCTGGAATACACAAACATAAAAATATAAAATAAATAACTGTAGTCACAAAGTTTGTGCTAAATTAAATAACAGGTGGCTGATGCTTTACATACCATGTGTCATCATGGTTTCCTTGTAGAGATGCCAGACGGAAGCTTTTGTCACATGTGATGGCAACAGCTTTCCAGCAAAGGTTTTCTGTCCTGGGTGGCGTCCAGGTAATAATAATGCATTATCCTCTGCTTAGATGTTGATGAAGTTCCAGTGCTCGAAGTGGGGCGGTACTCACCGGTACGCAGTACAGGCACTTCTACATTTTACTCTTAAGCGTACCTGCACTTTTTCTTGCGTACCACTAGGTAGCCGGTACTCAATCACACTGACAGAGAAAGCGTCAGTGTCAGAGAGATTGGTAATGATCCTAACGTTACATACACTACACTACCCAGAGGGCACTACGTGACATCAGATCTCTTGACGAATCGCGTAAAGGCAAGCAGTCGGCCCACCCTAAGTTCACTTTTCCACGGACGCTAGTTCGAAAAAGCTGTCTGATGTTGGTCTGATGCCTGCGGCTATCGCCTGACCTTAACAGATTTTTCACTGTTGAAAACCAAGAAACCAAAAAAAAAAAGTCTGTTTTTTTGTAAGTCGTTATGTTAGCCTGGCTTCAGAAAGATACTATAAAAACGCGTGTTCCAGAGCCAGACACGTCAACAGAGGTTCAAGTCCATCAGAAACATCTGGTACGATTCATGAGCTTCAAACTAACGTTAATTAAAACCCTTCACAGCCTCCTGACGTTCACGATTATTTCGCGAACCGTACATGCTTGCTACCGTTGGAAAGACGAAGATCAGATGCAGAGAATGTGTGGTGGTTCATCCCTGTGGGTTAAAGACAGCCGGAGCTATAGCGCCTCAAATTCGGTCATGTCTTTTAGACTGTAGCCTTTTTCACTAAACAGATTACAGACAGGATGTAAAAAATTGCTGGGATTTCAAAAATGTATAGAAATTTAGTAAGAAATGGGTGCAACATTTTGATGTTGACTTGTTTGTATGGCCTCCAAACTTTGCACACTGGTCAAGGAGCCCCGGGGGCTTGACAATATTCATCATTGTTTACATGCTTTATCATGGTTTACATGGTTTAACACATAAAACAATATATACATATGTTCTTTAGTTTTTTTGGGATAAATATTTAATAAAACAAAATTCAATAATGCAGGATGTTGGATTTCATTCATCCATGCTGTACCCATTCGTCTGCTGAGTCAGAAACCATAAAGCACAACCATAAACCTTTCTAGAGGCCAAAAGATCAACTTTGTGCCAGGCAGACCTAAAACTCCTTAGACCTTGAAGTTTGATGTGAGCAGTACTGCTAGCATTAATGAGGAGTCTGCAGCTACCAACCTTAACGTTACCTTAGTCAATGACACCAACTTCAACAATGTGAGTAACGAAACACATGCATGGCCTGACTGTTAGTCAAGGGACATATACACACACACACACACGACTTGTTTAAATAAATACATTCATGTTGTTATAAATAACAATACATTGTTGTTGTACCAGCAATATCTCAAAGTTTTGTTTTTCACTGTAGTAATCTCAAATGTCATAACCATTTGCCAATGCAAGAGATACCGGCACCTTTTTTCCCCCACTTCAAGCACTGTGAAGTTCCTAACTCGAAGCAAATCCACATGCTTCAAGTGTAACTACGGCTTGATTGAGTCGGCTCTCTTTTTGATGGGAGGCATGAGACCCTTCTTTTAGGACTGATGAAGAAATGTCTGACAAAACCTACTGATTCTGAAAAACAAACAACAATATTTTGTATTAGCCAAGACTTGGACAAGCCACCATGTATCACAGTCTGACTGAATATTCAAACAACCAGTGGTGGGCCGTCAGGGCCTGCAAGGCCTTCTCTGCAGGCCCAAAGATAATCAGAATCAGAAATGTATTTTTGTACTTCTTTAATATATTTTTTAATAATATATATTTTACAAAGTTCATTTAAATTAGTCTTTATGGTGATTTCATTGCTACAGTACATTCTTTTCAGTTGCTTTGCATTTAGCGCAGCTCATATAAATGAAAGCTTTTATCCAACAAGATTTTTTCATCTGTGTTGTCTCCGGGTAGACTAGGGCATTCAGAATTCCGAGTGAATGCCGTCTGCTGTTGAAGCCCATCAGGACCATGTTGTTGATTATCATATTTTTAACCAATCAGATTTTGACTTTACCTTGATGGGTGTATTCTTTGACCAAGTAAAGCATTTCTGCCAGCCTTACGTCAGGTTTCTGTTGCTGATAGGAGCAGTCAAAAAAAAATTTGCCATCCAAACAACAACTAGCTTATACAACAATTAGCATTGGCTAGTTTAGCTCTCCCTTCTCCGATTTCTTTAAACGTTCAAGTTTTAGATTGTTAGATTTATTACTTTTAGCAGAATGGCAGATGAAGGTGAAGAAGTAGCTTTGGTGGCGAATATAGGACTGGGCAGGATCGACTCTCAGCACTGGGCAAGGTATTTTATTGGAACTTAACGCAAAGATGTGCAGTACAACCGCGACAAAGAAGTCTTTTTAAAAGAGAAAGGACTTTGTTTTCAAATAATGAGCAGCTTTGGTGAGTTTGATGGATTTTAATATATTTTTACTAGCAGGGCCTTTACTAGGGATGGGTCGATACCGATACCAGAACATTTAAGTACAGGAAAGAATGAAGGATGCAATTCGGTGCATAATGTAACTGTAGCAAACGGCATGAGCAATGCCCCGGAGCTAGCCTCTGAAAGCCACCTTCAGCGAAGAAAGACAAATGTTGGTAGTTTGCAAAACTTCTGGGTGAACAAAATAGTGGTATTTCTGAGTTCTGACATACTAACGTTAAGAAATATAACCTAAAAGAAATACGATGTACCCTATTTATATTTTGTTCAATAGATTACATTGATAGTACAGCTATTGTGAATCGATTATAATAAAACAATAAAATACCTTAACAGAATAATATGATTAGGTAATTATCCCTGTTTTGGAGAAAGTCACTTCAAACAGACATTCTCATCTTACAAAAAACTTCTGTAATGCTTAGTTAGGGCAAATTCGAACACAAACGTCTACTGCGTTAGCGTTTACAAACGTGTTTCTCTCACTTAATTAGGGAAGGAGACGTAAAACCATTGACATTTAATACATATTACACATTCTTGACCTGCATTGTAAATGATGTTCTTCTGTATATGTAGGAATATTTACTTTTCTATATTTGAATTGGCTGATCAACATCTAAGAAATGTTTTAGCTTGATAAATGTGACATTTGGCATAGTTCTTAAAAGTACTCCTATCGGTACTCGTATCAGCAAGTACCCAAAATGAAATACTCTGTACTTGTACTCGTTCCATAAAAAGTGGTATCGGCCCATCCCTAGACTTAAAGGTTCTTAACGGGGCTTAGTGCATGTACTGTATTTGTATTCATGCAGGGGGAGATAAACAGACACACTTAATCCTGGCGCCAGGCCTTTTAAATATGTGTTAATTATTACTGCTTGTTTTAGATCACTACTGGTGTGACGCATGTGCAGATCGTATATATAAGGTCTGTGTTTCAGATTCAGGGGTCGTGGGCTGGGCATTTGAGTGTGCGTGGTAAACCTCGATGTGCGTTTGATAATGCGTCGTGTTACATTCTTATGGTTTCAGTCGTGTCGGGTCAATAAGTGTATTGTAAGTCTCATAGGTGTTGAGCCTTGTGTTAAATAACCTTTATCGAGTGGAATAAACTTATCTTTCCTATGAATATGGGGTGCATTATATGCCGAATGACAATAACCTAAAGCCCTAGAATGTCATTGTGAGGTTATTATAATGCGTTTTCATTTTGGGAAGCCTAGGTGTAAAATGCACGGCCCACCACTGCAAACAACTATGTCTATTGTTTAGAAATTAGTTTCCTAACCAAATGCCCCACTAATGTTGGTTAGCTACTTGAAATGTATGTTTCAAACCATAGCTAGATAGCTAGGCTAATGTTTCTATCAGTTTACTGATAGGCCTTTGTCTGGCCAACCAGCTATATCAACTAAAATTTGATTTTGTGCAACAATAAAAAAACACATGTAAAAGGTATCTGAAAGATAGCCTAAATAAATCCTTACCATTCTAAATCCTTAACGTACTTCAAAACATAACACAGGCTGAAACTACATGAATAAGACAAAAACACTTACCCAAATCACGTTATCCGGCCAGTAATGTGGTTGAGGGCGATTGCAACTTGTCTGCAGTTCTCCGTGCTGTTTTTTTTTTCGAATGCCCAGCTGGTCACCGTGTGAGTGAATATAAAGAAAACAACATGAGACAGCAACCAATCAGGAAGATTTATGGGCGGGGACTTCTATTTCTTTTGTTTAAACAAGCAATTTTTATTTAACATATTTCACCTATCTATAGAATACAAACAGTTTTTTTTATCAAAAATGAAATTTCACATGTTGATGAATTCATTACTTAAAAAAATATATTTTTTGGCGAAATGAATAGTTAGTGTTCTTTTAAGTTTCCTGAAACGTATGCACTCTCTCCATACGCTTAGATGTCTGTGTCGGGTCACATATGCATCATAAAGTATAGACAGTTGACAATTCAAAAGAGGTAGCTGTTTCATCAACTTACCTTATGGCCAGCAATGGAAATTAATGATGTCCAATGCCGTATAATGGATTTTCGAAACTAAGCAAGGCTGCATACCCCTGGAAGTAGATGGCAAAAAGCATACAACGGAGTCCAATGGGAGTGTCTCAACGCATCTCTCTATTGCTCTGGGCTGGGGGCTGGATGAAAACCCCACACAACAAACTAGTTACCCACTCACCCATTGCTCTAACTCGTCTTTTGTTATTTCCAAACAATTGCACCAAAAAGTATACAACCACCCTGGCTTCAAATAGAACAGAGTTAGCAATATTCTGTTAGGAATTTTTATTCATTTTATGTTCTTTCCTCCAAGAATTCACGCAATTACAAGATGCTATACTGGAGATAATAAAGGTTAACCCCAGCCAAGTAGATAATGGTTAATCAGCTCCTTAACAGTGATAATTTGGTCCTCCATCTGGCCTGGCTGTTTTTTCAAAAACTCTTTGATCCATTTGAGCGTAAAAATTCGAATGATCTAACAACAGATGTATTCATCTTCTTGGCAGGTGATGGTTGAAAGCAAAAACATTTCCTTGTCCCACTCTTAACTACAAAACATTTTCTGTATCTGTTGCCACTGATAGCTCCCAGTCAGCCTGATCTCTTAGAAATCCGTGAGACTGCCACGGAATATGAACCCCAGAATCCGTGACAGTTCCACGGAATGGGCGAAAATTCTGTGAAATGATCACGGATGAAAATCCGTGGCAGTTTCACGGAAAAGTCCGCGATTGGCGCACAGTGAGACCTTGCTGTTAACTCGATGTAAGCCTTTCCCAAACCCCTAACCTAACCATAACCACTCAGAAACCTTGCTGTTAATTCGATGTAAGCCTTTCCCAAACCCCTAACCTAACCTTAACCCATCAGAAACCTTGCTGTTAATTCGATGTAAGCCTTTCCCAAACCCCTAACCTAACCTTAACCACTCAGAAACCTTGCTTCTAACTCAATGTAACTTGTATTATTTCGTAATGTATTGTTTGTAACCATGGTGATAGTGAGTAAAAAATGATAAAAAAGCAACACGTTTGCATCGCGTTGGTATAGAAAACAGAATATATGCAAAGTGTCCGCATGGATTCGAACTCGCAACCTTTGGTATGTGAGTCGCATGTTTATACGCCAGTCCGCCATCCCCATCCTACCAACCTGCAAAATCTATGCTATTTACACTCTGCTACTTCATGCTGCGAGTCTGTGAAACTGACACGGATTTAGAAGTTAAGGATCCGTGGCAGTTCCACGGAATATTCAGCCATTCCATGGAACTGCCACAGAGTTTGAAGTTAAGTATCCGTGGTAGTATCACGGATTTCTGAGAGATCACGTTGCTCCCGGTGGACAGCACCAAAACAGCAGCTATATTGATTCAACCGATAAAGTTGGGCAGGAGCCCTTCCCATATTTCTTACTCATTGTATTCCAGCTCAAAGGTATGGTTGGATATTACCAATCGATAACACTTGATCAAAGTTGAAATTGCCCAGCTCTACAGGTATTTTCCCACTCATTCCCACTCTTCATAGAAGCTATGTAGCTATTTACGGAAGAATGAAATGCGTAATATTCCTGCACAAAGTGCACAGTTTTAGTATCCAATCAACCTGATTCAGGGGCGTGATGAGAACAGATACGGAAGTCAACTGATTTCCTCCCCTGTAGTTTCATTCACTTGCCAGTGATGACTCAAAAACGTACACAGGCCATTTTAGGGAGTGCAGAACGCATTGAAAACGTTTTTTTTTACTATGATGTTGGAAAAATGACCTGGAAAACAATTTTGAGGTATGGCTGGAGTGTCCCTTTAACTGCAGCACTTGATAAATCTATGATGCCTTATTTTTTCAAGATTATCTGTCATCGTTACATATAGGTAATTGGATATTACCGGTATACCACATCATATTTTTAGCTGTATAAAGTATAATTGTATTTCTCACAATGTTTTATTAATTTGCTGCTGGCTCATTTTAGGGCTAGTGTAGATGAGTGAGTGACCTTTAAGTGACCATCAAACTCTTTGGTTCTCCACTAGTGTTTACCAAAAAGTACAATAAACCTACAGTATATAGCCTTCTAATTGAGAAATATATAATATTAGAGCATATTGCAACTGATGTAAACTTAAATAGTTTCATGTTCAAATCAAATGTTAATATTGTGGGCTAAATATTGGTATGCTGTTTTGTATAGAGACTGTGGGGAAAGATAGATTTTACTGAGTGAAATACTGCAGCGATATATGTGCCCCCACACCACTGTACCACAATCCCCTAACTTGTTTATTTGCTGTTAATTAAAACTGGAAATAAAACTGTACTCATTTTGGATTTGTCATGTAGGACTCGATAGAAGAGAGGTGTGTTCTGAGTAAGTATACATTTTATTTTTTTGCAGTCACTATGTCGTTTAGGATTAACAGAGCACAGGTTTGCAGAAAACCACTTGTCTATTGCCTATGCATGCACCCTCCCTTATAAACGAGATGTACTTTCTGCCACAGATTTTGTCATGTAAACCATGTGACCGATCTTACATATTTTTAGTTTTATCACAAATTAGATTTTTTGTATTACAAGCTAGACTATATAATGTTCAGCCAGCATGCAGATCATTTTGATTCCGACCAAATCACAGGTATTTTTTTCAAAGCTTTTACTGCAATATTGGTCTTAAACAGCATATAGAGTGGCACTGATAAAAGTCTTAAAAAGTCTTAAATTTAACATAATCAAACTGGCAGACACCGTGTTTCAACTCTGTGTAAAATACTCATTGTAGATTAACATATTTATATTTATATATTTACATTTTCTTAGATTAAATAATGGAATTAAATAGTTTTGTATGCTTTTACACTTCAGGTACTGGTTGCGGTACTTCCACCTTGTTTAAATAGGGTTCAACTCCCTCCAATATCCTTGCTCAAATGACAACAAGGTAAAAATCATGTTTCCTAAATTGGCTTAAATTACTTTTTTATTCCCTTTGTAAATGACTAAGTTCTCTCAAAAAATTGCCTGTATTAATTGATGCACTTTGAAATCACACACCACTGCTGCAATGCAATCACATTCCAGTTTCTGGAAAGTACAAGCCATTCTAGTTTTTATAGTAACAACTAATTAATTGATTAAAATGCATTAATATAACAATATTACAATTGAAATGGTTTAGCCCAATCAACACAGGCAGAGGCAGCCATCATAAACCTTTGCATAACTTTTATGAACTTACACTGTATAGTGGCAATACAACTACAGCGACCTCTAATCTAGCTCCTTTAAACTTAGCATTTTCAGATAGGTTTGAAAACAACACTGATTGCTAAATTATTATTAGTGTTGCACCAAATCTGATACTTGAATCAGAAGTGTGTCCGATACTGCCCAAAAATATTTGATCGGGTATCGGCATATACCATGATCGGATATCATGTCCTAATAAGGTGCAGTAAACACGAGAGGCGTTGTAGTGACGGGTCGTTCAGAACAAAAACAAAGTTAACCATTATCGTACTGTACATGTATCCTTACTGCATTAACAATGAATATTGATCTAATATGTTTACAGGACAATTAGGCTCTGTACAAATAGGCTATAATCTGTTTTAAGGGGTGGAGCAAAAAAAAAGGTAACACTTTATTCAACGCCCATATGCATAATGCATTATAAAGCATTATACATGTATTCATAATGCATTATAAGAATAGTTATATACACTCATAAAGACTCATGAATACTCATAATACTGTATACAAACATTCATGATGCATTATAAGTATAATCATAATCACTTATAATGTACAACAACATAGTGCTTTATACAGCGTTACAATGATCCTCTGCATGAATCATTGCAGCACTTTATCATTACTGCATTATTATCACTTACAATGTGTTATAGCACACTTATAAGACACTATAAAGTAATCTTTGGTTGCTTTAGGTAAAGTGATGAAATGTTATGAATATTATTTTATTGCCAATTGCAGCATTATTTGGCAATGTGAGTAAGAAAAAATAACAGTTTTTTGTTATGTTTTTTTATTTATTTGTTTGACTTCACTTAAAGCATACAAAAATCACCACATGTATTATATCTGCCATAGGCATTTCATCACTTTACCTAAAGCAACCAAATATGACTTTATAGTGTCTTATAAGTCGCGCTATGCATATGGGCGTTAAAATAAAGTGTTAGCAAAAACATTTTACATTACATGTAGGCCTACATGTAATTCCTCTGCTAAAGTAATAACCTACACTCTAAAAACTTAACCCCACCGCTGGGTCACTATTGGACAGAACACGCGCTGGGTTGGTTTGACCCAAGTGCTGGGTTTTACCATTTAACCCATATTTCAGGGTCATTCATTTGACCCAACTAGTGGGTGAAATTAACCCTCTTGCTGGGTTAAGTCTTACTCATGTGCTGGGTTAATTCCTGTCTCATTGCCTTTGATAAAATTAGTAACAAATACTTTTTTATATTACAAATGTAAAATAAATATTGTCTCTGTAATACAATAAACCAGAGGCCACTATATGTGATTTCAATCTATCAGTTTGTAGACTTTATAGCCTATTACAAATGTAAATCTGTCCATATATTCAGGCATTAAAAATCGTTAAAGAAACTAATTTGAACTCATACGACTACAATTTCATTTATTATGGTCCTTCAGAAGCTAGGCGAGGGTCCTTAACATTCGGAGAACACGTAAATGGAACAGGCTAGCAAGTGTATGTCATTGCATCAGTAAAAATGTCAGCCTTTAGCGCTGCAATTCAACAGTAGACAGTAGCAATTTATACTGACATTTAAACTTTACTTATATGTAGCTACTACCGTTTTAACAAATGTACAGTAACGTTAGATACTAAAGATAGCTACTTATATTTGAAAGCATAGTGCCTCGTAATCGCACCGACTCCACTAACGTCTGCTTTGCGCACAATTGTGGGTGATTTCGGAGCGCGAAGGATACACATATGCATCCTTTACTGTCCGTGGAAATTCGGAGGATCTTTGACATTGGAACAGTCCTTCGACGGACTTCGATTACGTAGCATCCTCGAAATTCTGGCTCCGGAGGATCCTTCCTTGACTTTGAGAAGCAGCTTATGTCTCGATGGCGTGGCCTGGAACAATGGCAAAGGCCTGACATGTCCCCCTCGTCTCATCCCTGAGGCACAGAATGTGTTGGTCCCAACCTGTTGATTACACACAATCACTTAGTGTGTTGTATTATAACTGACATGCTAGTTAAGCTTTTTTGGTGTAAGTATAAAACAATTGCAGGGCTGTACACTGCGACCGAAATGGTTGCATTTGCGACCTTTTAAAATGCTATTGCGACCCTAATTTTTAAATGGGTCGCAAATGTATCACTGATTATTTTTGTGCTTAGGTTTTTTGGCAATCTGCTATGATTTATTATGAGCATTTATTAAAAAATAAATGTGTATTTTAAGAATACGTTTTATAACGTGCTCTGAGCATTCAACACATCTAGTTGGCTTCAGCCATGCGATTACCCTTCGCACCCCGCGTTGATTTAAAAAAAATCTTCCTCTCGTCAAGACGCACGCAGCAATCGCATCAACATAGCTACTCAAGTCTGAAGTTTTGAAATTAAGCTGAACATGTACTAATTTTTTTTTAAAGGAACGTTCAAGTGTAACCAAAACATCACTTGATGTCGATTCGCCAGGTCAAACGGAGCCTGTGCGTGAGAATAATGAGACTGAGAAGGATTCATCAGGTAAAACACACATACGGATACATGAATTTCGACACCAGTAGCTCAAAGAATACCAGTGGTTAAGGAAGATACCAAGACAAAGCAATGCACTGTGTGTAGCCTACTGTAAATTGTGTGGGCCTTCTATTGTAGTTCTGTCCAAATTTGTAACCATGTCAAAACATTTCAAACATGAAATATTGAAGCTTTAAAATTATAATATGACGCACGGGAGGTGTAGAGACAGGCAGGGCCGTGCACAGAGCTTTTGAGGGGCACGTGTCGAAACCGGAAAAAGGGCACCCCCTTCTTATATATATATATATATATACACTCACTATTTATAACAGCCAAATAATAGTATAGATATACAGGGTTTCAGGGCATCATTCAACCTTATTATAACAGCAACCTTCTGTGTGCCATGTGCTTGAAGACGTTTATTACTGTGATCCACTGGTCTCTTATTCACTACACTTTCCCTAAAATAAGCCATCAATTAAAAAATATATAATAGTGTGAAAAGTACAG